>JAHWFO010076722.1:160173-177736 GCA_023313115.1 Rhysida immarginata | reverse complement strand
GAGTGGGAATTGCAAAAACATCAAGTGTACATCTAAAGTAATTTACGTGGATAAGAAATTATTTAGACTAGTAGTGGCATACTTGGAGAGATCCATCCATTGTGAGCCTTTAAATTTTTTTTATGAAAATTTTATAAGGAATTTTTACTGTGTTAATTCTAAGCGTTTTCATGTGTTTATTTTTAAGATATTTTAAAATGTAATCAAGAAAAAAACAAAGAGTCCGAGCTACGCCGGCGTTATCACCTAGCTTATTTGGTAGCACACCAGATCCAAACATTTCATAAAAATACATTTTGACTATATTCTGTGTGAATATTTTGGAAACTGAGATGCAGATAATGCGATGATTGAACGTTCGTTTCCACGAATTATTAATAAGGAGCATTAAATGACGATGCAGTGAGCGGACATAAATAAGGTAACATCTATAGAGGAGGAAAAGGAGTCACACGTGTCTCCCTTGAGTTCCCTATCAAACATCCTGGCGACTGGCAAAAATTTATGTGCCTGTAAAGGAAAGAGAAAGAACGAGTATTGGTCAGAGAAACTCTGCAGCTAAAACAGAAAAATCTATACGGATATTGGAAACATCTGAACAACGGGAGTTTCGAATAGAGCAAGATGGTATAAGAGTTTCTACGTCAAGGGAAAAAAACTTGAGTCTAAAGTATCCAGTGATGTTCTCTGGTGGTGAAGATGGATATAATTTTAATCTGAGGCAAGTCCTGGTAATTCAACTTGAATTCCTGTCTTTCGGATTTTTCTTAGAATGGATAGCTACTTCGCTATGTGTTGTATTAATTGGGTTATTATTTAACCAATTTGGAGTTATAATTTAACTTCTTGAGATTGTTCTTTTTACTTAATGTGTAATTATCCCGAGCAATGCCGGGTCCTCTGCAATTCTGCCATATGTGTCTTGGACAGTTTGGTCACGGATTTCGGGCCTTCCGCACAAGCGTGCAATCGACGTTCCAATACGTCCCACAGATGTGATGGGGTTCAGATCGGGGCTCTGGGCAGGTCACTCAAGTTCTCGAACCCCCTTTTCATCAAACCATGTGCCTACAGCCCTTGCTTTATGCCAAGGTACGTTATCGTGCTGAAACAGAAAAGGGCCATTGCCAAAGTGCTGCCAGAGAGATGGGAATGTTGCGTTGTCCAGAATGACTTCGTTACGCCCTACGTTTAGATGTCCGTCCCCAGAAACGATTGCACCCAACCCATACCTTGAAAAACACCCCACACCATCACCGATCGTCTGCCGAACTTCACTGTGGGCACCACAGCTTGGTAGATAGCGTTCGCCGGGCGTTTGCCATACCCAAACCCGTCCATCCGGCTGCCAGATTGTGTAGCGGGACTCATCACTCCATTCAACCATTTGCCATTGATCCAGAGTCCAATGTCGTCGCTCTTTGCACCATTGCAATCTCCTCGCTGCATTGCTGGTGCTAATGTGAGATTTGTGGGCTGCCGCTCTACGATAAAAACCCATTGCATGCAGTTCCCTGCGAACAGTCAGGGTGCTCACAGTTGTTCCCGTCGACTCTATGAACGATCGTGTCAGTCCATCAAGCGATGTGTGACGGTTTGCAGTGACCACTTTACGAAGAGCATTTTGGTTTCTGGCCGACATGGTCTTGGGTCTTCCAGTCCTAGACGGAACACTTGTGGTGCCTTTCTCTTTCCATGCCAGGATGACGTTGTGAACGGTTGGTTTCGGAATGTTTAGGAGGGCTGACATCTCTCTAACAGCTTTGCCTGTGAGATGGTACCCAACAATTATACCTCTTTGAAAGTCTGAAAGCTCTTTTCTTTGAGACAGTCTTACAGCATTCACGCAAGCATCATCTCATAATAGCATACTCTCTGTTATATAGTGGCGGGAAGAAATGCCAACAGTGAAATTGCTAAGGAATGTCTCATTTTCATTCAAATCAGGGCTGTCCCATGAATTTTGATAGGGTAGTGTACAAAGAGCAGCTTGAACAGGAAAAGTTCTTTTTTGGTTAATACAGAGGAAAATTATATCAACTAATAATATTATTATCAGGTAGAAATCGGAAGTTTTTGTTGAGCATTTGCTCACGAAGACATTTCTAATCTAGTATCTCACTTGGCGGGTTTTATTCCGAGTGCCTCTTGTCCAATGTTATCTAGGATAGTTCATAGTTATTCATAAAACAAATATTTATCCTTGTCTGAATTATTAAGTGAATACGCAATAATTAAGTTCCTTCAAACGAGAATAGAGAGAGCGACCCGACTGACCAATATAATTGACATCGCAGTTCGAACAGGCGAGTTCATAGATGACTTTTAAATTTACGAAAACCTAGATCATGTTTATACAACTCCATGTTTAGACAAGTTGATTCACAATGACTGTAATAAAATATGGTTAAACAAAATATATCATATGAACATAGGTCATATTCCAATTATAAAATTACAATAGAACAAAAAAAATTTTAATGTAGTAGCAAAAAAGTGAACAGAAATTTGTTTTTATTTATTTATTAACTCACTTATTTATTTAATAGCAGAGGACCCGGCGATGCCCGGGATTATTACTCTTGTAAGTAAAGAGAACAATCTCAAAAAGTTAAATTATAAATCCAAATTGGTTAAATAATTACTCAATTAATACAACACAGAGCGAAGGGACTATTCACTGTAAGGAAAACTCCGAAAAACAGGAATTCTATGTGATATACAGGGATTTTATTTAACTTCTTGACTTGCCTCATTAAAACAATGTCCATTTTCACCACTGGGAAACATCCCTGGATAATTTGGAACCATCTTTCTTTTAAAGTTTCCCTTGCACTTGACGTATAATCTCGTATACCCTCGTGCTCTATTCGAAACTCCCGTTGTTCAGATGTTTCCAATGCCTGAATAGCCTTTTCTGTTTTAGCTGCAGAATTTCCCTGACCAATACTCGTTCTTTCTCTTTCCTTTCCAGACACATAAATTTTTGCCAGTCGTCTGGACGTTTGATAGGGAGCTCAAGGGAGACACGTGTGACTCTTTTGCCTCGTCAATAGACGCTGCCTTATTTACATCCTGTCATTGCATCATCATTTTATGCTCATTATTAATAATAATTGGAAACGAACGTTCAATCATCGCATTATTAGCATCTCAGTTTCCAAAATATCCACATCCACACGGAATATAGTCAAAATGTATTTTTATGAAATGTTTGGATCTGCTATGCTATCAAATAAGCTCGGTGATTACCCTGGCGTGGCACGGACTCTGTTTGTTTTATTAAATTTTGCAATATTTTAAAAATAAACACATGCAAACGCTTAGAATTAATACAATAAAAATTCATAATTACAATTCGAAATTTTTTTAAAATGCTCACAATGGATGGACCTCTTCAAGTATGCCACTGCTAGTCTAAATAATTTTTTAGTCACGTAATCTTACTTTAGATGTACACTTGATATTGTTACAATTCCCACTCTGCTCTCGATGTCTTGAAGCAAAATTTGTCCATTTATCACTTTGTGTAGTCTAGCGGTCGCCGATTCCCCTATTTACATGCTTACTATTTGCTTAATACAGCACGGAGCTAAAGGACTGCTTCCTGTGTCGTCTTTCCGCTCTTTCCCAATAGTCTGCTAACTCTCCATTATCTCCAGTTACTGATCATTTTTAAAAATTTTCAAAAAAATTTTAAGTACCAAGAACACTCAATTCTAAGAAAAGCCTAAATAACAGGAATTCTGTGCATTGTTGCTAATTGAACCTTATGTATATTGCACAAACTTTGCCTTGCATTGTTGGTCATGAGATATTTCTCATTAATATGCCTTGCCATTACCATGAATATCGATTTTTTATTAATAATTATTATTTTTTCGGAATCTGAGATAGACAGTGACCTTCCTCATGCTTTGAAGGTCATGTATGCAAAATTCCATCAAGATCGGAATAAAACTGTAGATTTGTATAAGAAACATACCCACAAACCCACAAACATTCTTCTTTACACAGGGTGAGTCAAAAGTCGCAGTACACCCTGTTTTTTCGCAAACCTTGCAGAAATTGGGAAATCTGAATATTCCAGTAAAGTATGGGTGAGGTGGTCTATCCTTTACGGTATGTACGGAAAACGGCCGCCATCTTCAAATCGGCTATCTTGAATCTAAGTCAATTTTGTTAAATGGAAAGGGGCTCGTGTGATACATCAAGTAACATCAGCATTTATGACAATTTCATTCCTGTAAACAGATTTGAAGTAGCAGTTATGGTTCAAAAGTTACAACACATTTTGTTTGGAATTATAGGCTGGACTGTTCTCCATAAAGGACAGTCATTTAATGCGTTCAACATTGTGTCCCTCTTGGTCAAGGCACATTTGAAGGCGATGAATCCAATCGTCATGCACTCGCAGAAGGATATCCGCAGAAATGCTGGCACACGCTTCTTCAAAGCGTTGCTGGAGATGGTGTCTGTTTCTGATTTTCTCTGCATATACGAGTTACTTTAAATGACCCCACAGATAAAAATCAAGTGGTATGAGGCCATTCCACACCACCACGTCGGCCAAACCAATGGCCAGGAAATTGAACATCTAACCACTGTCGAACATGTGCACTGTATGTGGTGGAGCCGCATCCTTTATAAAGTAAGAGGGAAAGCTGCCGTTTTCATTCAGAAGTGAGGGAAACGCCATTTCTTGCAACATTTCCAGGTAGCGTTGAGCATTTAGGTTCTGGTCAATGAAAATGGGTCCAGTTACATGGGTACCCCATATTCCACACCACACAATATTCATCACTGACATAAAAGCTTGCCTCATCACTTAACAAGATACCTTGTGCAAAAGAGGGATCTTGTCGATATTGCTCCAGGTCCCACGTGCAAAACTGCATACGTCTCTCTAGCTCATCCTCTGCTAGGTGCTGGAGTATCTGAATCTTGAATGGATGCCATTGATGAGCATGAAGGATTCGTACGATCGATGACTGGCTGATTCCACAATCTGCTGACAAACGTCGTGTGCTGCATTGTGGGCTCTTGATGAAGGACGCCAAAATCATTGTTGAAGTTGTCTCGTCAGTGGCACTTATTGGACGGCTACTCCGTCCCTTGTCAACCACAGTCCCAGTTTCTCGGAATTTCTTAATAAGGCACCTGACAGTGTTGTGTGAAATTGGAGGTCTTTCTGGGTGCCGGTTGTTAAAATCTGCAGCTATGACGCAGAAACTTCGTTCTCCAAACATCAAAATAACCTTAATTCTCTCCTCCGTGGTCAAAGCTATCTTCAGTTACCCGCTACAAAATGAATCAAAATTTGTTGTAACTTTTGAACCATAACTGCTACTTCAAATCTGTTTACAGGAATGAAATTGTCAGAAAATGCTGATGTTATTTGATATATCACACGACCCCCTTTCCATTTTAAAAAATTGACTTAGATTCAATATGGCCGATTTCAAGATGGCGGCTGCTTTCAGCGCCACCAACGCGTCCCCATTTGAAAGTCTGTCGGCCATTGCTTTCGTTGGCAAAAACTGGCCTTCATCGTATGTTTACGTTTGAAGTTTGCGTAGACAAACAGTAAAACTCAATGCCGATTTCTTGTCCAGCTTTAAATTGTAGTAATAGATATATTAAAGGTTCACCACTGACCTTTCACAGGTGTGTTTTTATCTTTCTGCGTCTTAAAATGTTTTTCTCATATAAAAATCCTGGTCATCTTTTATATCGTGGTTGTTGATACATAAAAGATGTCGATATTCAACCATGTTACCGTCGTTTCAGTGATACAAGAATGATTGTTTAGAGGTATTTACGAAATTATGTACCGCATTTATTAAACAGCATCTAAATTTGGAAGAGGTCGCTTAAGAAATTTCAGACTACAAGCACGATGTTGGTGGGGGGGGGGGGGGTGCCTTCTCAGCTGGCGACAAAGCGGATATATAGTAATGGCGCTTTGGCTAGCGATGTTGTTCTGCCAACCACAGTCAGGGTTCGTACACTTGATCAAAGATAAAATTCCAAGACTTTTCCAAAACTTTTCAAGGCAATTCAATACATTTTCCAAGACCATATCTTTTATATTTTTAAGAATAATATATTTATATCTTTTATAAATAATTATTAAGAAAACATTAAGTCTGTTCAAAAAACATTTTTCCAAAACTTTTACAAAACTTAAGTCAGAAATCATTGATTTTTCAAAACTTTCCAGACCTGGAATTTTTTTTTTCGATTTTCCAGGACTTCCCAGGTTTTTCATGACCCGTACAAACCCTGACAGTAATGGTGCCTACACTAACAATAGAGATTAGTTCCACTTTTCGCCGCCTTCAAATTGCCCCAAAGATGGCAGCCACATAAGCGATCTACTCATTTTATATCGTAGGTACATACCATAAAAGATAGACCACATCACCCACGTCTTACTGGAATATACAGATTTCCCAATTCCTACAAGGTTTGCGAAAAAACTGGGTCTACTGCGACTTTTACTAGCAGAGGACCCGGCATTGCCCGGGATTATGACAGGTAAACAGAAGAATCTCAAGAAGTTATATTATAACTTAAATTGGTTAAATATTACCTCAATCAGCACAACACAGAGCGAAGGGACTATCCATTCTAAGAAAAATCCGAAAAACGAATTTTGGGTGATATACCAGGACTTTATGTAACCGCTTGTTGACTTGCCTAAGATTAAAATAACATCCATCTTCACCACCGGGGAGCATCACTGGATACTTTCGACCCAAGTGTTTCTTGCCCTTGACGTATAGCACTTATACCCTCTCGCTCTATTTGAAACTCCCGTTGTTCAGATGTTTCCAATCCCCATATAGCTGCACAGTTTCTGTGACCAATATTCGTTCTTCCTCTTTCCTTTCCAAACACATAAATTTTTGCCAGTCGTCTGGATGTTTGATAGGGAGCTCAAGGGAGACACTTCTGACTTCTTAGCTGCTCAATAAACGCTGCCTTATTTATGTTCTGCCACTGCATCATCATTTTATGCTCATTATTAATAATTCTTGGAAACGAACGTTCAAGCATCGCATTATCAGCATCTCAGTTTACAAAATATTCACATTCACACAGAATATAGTCAAAATGTGTTTTTATGAACTGTTTGAATCTACTGTGCTACCAAATAAGCTAGGTAATAACCCTGGCGTGGCTCTGACTCTGTGTTTTTGATTAAATTTTGAAATATCTTAAAACACATGAAAACGCTTAGAATTAATACAGTAAAAATTCTTAATGAAAATTCCAAAAATAAATTTTTAAAGGCTCACAACGGATCGGCCTCTCCAAGTATTCCACTACTAGTCTAAATAATTTCTTAGCCACGTAATCTTACTTTAGATGTACACTTGATATTGTTGCAATTCCCACTCTTCTCTCGATGTCGACTTGGCCATTCATCACTTTGTGTAGTCTAGCAGTCGCCGATTTATCTATTGACATGCTTACCATTTGCTCAATACAGCACGGAACTAAAGGAGTGCTTTCTCTGTCGTCTTTCCACTCTTTCTGAATAGTCTGCTAACTCTCCATTATCTCTAGTTACTGATAATTTTTAAAGATTTTCAAGAAATTATTAAGTACTAAGAACTCTCAATTCTAAAAAAAGCGTGAATAACAGGAATTCTATGCATTTTTACAAATAGAAATTTATCTTTGCCTTGTATTGTTGGTAATGAGATATATATTGTTATACAGGGTGACCGAAACTTATCCAGCGTAATTTTTTAGGAACTTAGTTTGGTTCAAATGGAGCAAAAAATGTCATCTTGTTTCGATCGTGTGTGACAAATCGACGTTTGTCTATTTTCTTGTACAGTTGTGACAATTTGTTAAAGTTGTTTTGATCACTTTTATTCTGCATACTCATTGAACTACAAAACAAAACTAATATGATACAAGGAATAAGAATAAGAAGAAAGTAACAAATCAATGTCGAGGAAGCCCCTCATAATGATTGCCCCCAGCTCCAATGCACTGGTTACATCTTCGGACAACTGAGCTGGTAGCTGCCACAATCTGGTCGGGTGTAATTGCTCGACTACAAGCTTGAAAGGATGCAATGAGCTCATCTCTGGTTGTGGGCGGATTGCTGTAGACTTCCTTGTTCAGTGTTCCCCATAGAAAAAAATCTAATAGGGCGAAGTCCGGTGACCTAGGAGGCCAAGCCACTGGACCTCCTCTACCTATCCATCTGTCCAGATAATTGATGTTCAACCAGTCTTGCACTCCTCTACCAAAGTGGGCCAGGCATCCGTCCAATTGCAATCGGAGGTTTCTTCATACATAAAATAAAAAAAAATAGACAAACATCGATATCTCACATACGATTGAAACTAGATGTAATTTTTATAGGACATTTTTTGTACCATTTGAACCATACAATGTTCCTAAACAATTATATATACAGGGTGATTCAGAAAGGTAGGTCAAGAATGAAATACCATGTACAGTTTTTTGCGGGGAACAATATTTTTCCTATAAACATGGGTCCAGAAATGCATCCTTACAGAGATAATGCAACTTGTATGAGGTAGGAATGGATGTGCGTTACCCAGACGGCAATGGTAGGGTCCATGCAAATTAGGATCTAAACATGTAAATTGTTCGTGCTCTCACCCTTAAAACTCCATTGTCGTACAATGGATCACTTGACTAATGCGGAGCAGGCGGACATGCATCTCGTCTACAGGGAGGCACAGGGTAATGCTACTGAAGCAGAAAGGGTTTATCAAACGGGCCAATCCATCGTGATTTATTCCCTATTTGTCTTCGGGAAGTCCTTCCCGGCACCCTCAACATCACCCAATTCGGTTCAGGTTGTCAATTGCCCCAAGTGCACCCCGTTCCGTGATATCCTATTCCCATATCACCCTCCATATATCCATTTCCATTTTCTGCTACTCTTTCTACTGACAAGACCTGTACTGGCTCGACAACCTGTGCGCAAGTGCATTGAAATGTCAAGCCTCGCAGGATGTCCATGCCCAGGATGTCGTCATATGGGCGATCTGCGAACAAATGAATTAAAAACGTTCACAAGCCTATATGCCGCCCCTGGACATTCACATCAAGCATACCTCCCTATCTTAGATTAAGGCAGCTGCCATTTATTCCTTTAATAGTCATCTCGGCGGGCTGCAATGGGGAGGCCCCAAGATGACTGTATGCTTCAGTATCTATCAGAGACACCTGAGAGCCGGTGTCTATCAGCATAGTGACTGGTTGACCTCGCAAATAAACCATCGCGATGCCAGTTCCCCCATCACCACTCTGGGTCAACGCCATACCCTCAGGGTGTACACTAACATTTATGCTTCGAGGCCGAGGTGCTTGTTGCGGGCAATTCCGAGCATAATGTCCGGGGTGTCTGCATTTATAACACCCAGTACCAGATCCAGGCCCTCAGGGCACAACTGCCCGAACATCACTCGTTCTGGGCACTGCAGGGGGCAATGCTACCTGAGCCTGCCCTATCACCAATTTTTCGACTGTTTTTGACAGGCTCTCGACCAACCCCTCCAATTTCTCAATCGCCTCTGTACAGCCACAGCTGTTCCTTTGAGTTTTCCCTTATATGCCACTTGCAGTGCCCTTTTTGGCTCCTTTTGTACCATGGCATATCACGACCAGTTCCCCTTCGCCACCTGGGCATATCTTCCCGGTCTCTGCCACATTGGACACTCTCTTATATTTCTTTTCAAGGTCCTCTGACCTCATGGCCAGCACGACCACCTCCTTGGAAGTTTTAGGGTTAGCGATCATCAAAGCCCTCTGGTGTGCCAATACGCAGCTATTGCTGAAAAGCTGCAACAAAATAGTCTCGGCAATTGGCACTGCTTCCGGAGTGGCCCCCAGATATCTCTAGACTGATAACTCGAGGCGGTCGGCAAATGAGGCCACAGTCTCATTTACTCCCTGTGTTGTTTCATGTAATTCCTGGGAGAAATCCCAGGTGACTTTGAGTTACCGAAAACGCGTTCCAAGCGCGCACGCAGCTGAGCATAATCCTCCATGTCCAAGACCTCATGCTCTGTGGCGTGCTTGGCCGCAGCTCCATTTAATTTCGACCTTATGATGGTGACTTTCACCTCAGGTGTCCACTTGGCCAGTGTCCCAATGCTCTGTACACTGGCCAAAAATGCCTTCATTGTGTTTCCACAATCCTCTCACTGAATGCAAGAACAGCGACAGTATACCCTGCAAGCTCTGGAGCGGCCGCAGTTCCCGTATCCCCTTCATTTCCCGGCATTGTACTTAATTACGTATATATATATATATATATATATATTCTATACATATACACACGACAATTCTCTCGATTCTCACAACCACAAGCAATACTCGTCTTTACAGATCCCAGTCAATCAACAACATAAACTATCACTTAACACCAATTCTAAACCCTCAAGTGCAAGTCTGAGCCCTCGCTCCCTCATTAGTTTGGAATTTTCGGACTACTGGTCCCTGTTCAAGCACCAGTGTGATGGTTCCATCTCCAGCCAATGTGCATAAGCACTTATATTGAAAGATCAAACACTGGAGTATGGGCCGATCAAGGGTTCGGGACCAGTAATAGAGGGAGACGAGAACTCGGATTGGTACTTGAAATTAATCTCATGTTTATTTCCATTAGACATAAAACAAAAATAATCTGTACAATATGCAAATCCGTTACACCTTAACCTACAACTCAAAAGGGCCCCAGCGAAAAACTCAATGTTCAACAGACAATGCAGCTATGCAAGTGTTAATGTCGCTCCCTTTCGTGTGGCGACGACCGTCAACACTCCATTTCTGCTCTGTATGTCCTTCGCCTACCTTACTATACTTCACATAACTTAGCGAAGTTGCTTAATTACAAAATTATTCTACAGACACTGCCTTCATCAATAATACGAGTTTAATTAGCGAACATTTATTCCAGCGCTAGCCTCCATCGGGGTGTTCTAAAATGTAAAAGCATGTTTCCCGAGAAGCACGTCTGTCTAGCTCAGAAGCTGACCCTGGAATGTTTAAAAAAAATACATAAACAAACACTCAACACGCGCAACAAACAAAAAGATTCACACACAAAGCACTTTTTCCCGAAACTCTCGCACAACAATGCTTCATTGGAGACTGCGATAATGATAACAATCGCCACCATCAACAGAATACACACATGAAACACACACTCTTCCTGACAATTCAACGACTAAACAAAACACCACTGAAAGTAATAAACAAATAATATTTATCATCACGTTATTATTCAACCCGATAAATACCCCTTTTACGAACTGGAATAAAACAATTCGCCTCAATTTCACAGCTGAAATAAAACAAAAGACCATTACTTCCAACTATCCTCACTCCCTTCCCTACCGATGAGCAAAATCAAAACAAAACAACAAAAAAAAATAACATAAAACCTCCCAAAAACCCAGGTAAGTCCTTTCAATTACCTATAAACCACCCCCTCCACTGGATCCACGTGACTTCCACTAACATGGAACGTCACACCCTTGACGTAGAAGCTCTTCTACATTCTTGCTCTATTCGAAATTCCAGTTGCTTCCAATGCCCGTGTAGCTTTTTCTGTTTTACCTGTAGAGTTTCTCTGACCAATACTCGTTCTTTCTCTTTCCTTTCCAGAATATTTACATTCACACAGAATATAGTCCAAATGTATTTTTATGAAATGTTTGGATCTGCTGTGCTACCAAATAAGCTAGGGGATAACCCCGGCGTGGCTCTGACTCTCTTTTTTTGATTAAATTTTGAAAAATCTTAAAAATAAACACATGAAAACGCTTAGAATTAATACAGTAAAAATTTTTTTTCGAAAGAATTTTTATTAAACGCTCACAATGGATGGACCTCTCCAAGTATGCCACTGCAAGTCTAAATAATTTCTTAGTCACATAATCTTACTTTAGATGTACACTTGATGTTGTTGCAATTCCCTCTTCTTTCTTCTCGATGTCTTGAAGCAAAACTTGGCCATTCATCACTTTATGTAGTCTAGCGGTCGCTGATTCTTCTATTTACATGCTTACCATTTGCTCAATACAGCACGGAGCTAAAGGAGTGCTTCCTCTGTCGTCTTTCCACTCTTTCTCAATATTCTGCTAACTCTCCATTATCTTCAGGTAATGATCATTTTTAAAGATTATCAAGAAATTGTTAAGTACTAAGAACTCTCAATTCTAAGAAAAGCTGAATAACAGGAATTTTATGCATTGTCACAAATTGAAATTTATCTATATTGCATAAATTTGCCTTGCATTGTTGGTCCTGAGATATATATTTTTGATCCTTGCATAGTTTTGGTGGATTGCGTGTTGATACCATTGTTGATACCTATTGTTGCACAAACTTTTTCCTTGCATTGTTGGTCTTGAGATATATATTCTTGGTCCGTGCAGAGTGTTTGTGAATTGCGTGTTGACACCATTGTTGATAAGTATTGTTGCACAAACTTTGCCTTGCATTGTTGGTCATGAGATATTTCTCATTAATATGCCATGCCATAACCATTAATACCGACTTTTTACCCATAAATATTATTTTTTCGAAATCTGAGGTAGACAGAGACCTTCCTCATGCTTTGAAGGTCAAGGATACAAAATTTCATCAAGATCGGAATTAGACATTTTCAGTTTTCTTGGGGATGTGGCTTGCTCATGCACTGTGGTCGCTTCCAACAGGCAGAAGCGTTTCCGGTTGGAGCCATCCCAGCTTCTCTGCTGCTTCTCCTAGCCAGCCGTGTATAAACGTTGGCTCGTTTAGCATCGTGTACAGCTTAAATGACCTTAAACGACTGAAAATTGCTGATGTATTGAAGAAACATAAAGAAGTCGTTGCTTCCGATGGTTCGGAGAAACTGTTAAAGTTCCAGGCGAATGAACAAATCATCCTATACCAAACACAAGCTAAACCGCAGCAGAAACCGGCTTCGGTCTTAAAATAAATTATAAACCAAAATCCATAACACACAATAAAAATTACATAATATGTTCGTTTACATCGTAAGTTTTATGTAATTTTTTTGTACCATATATAAGGAATGTATTGTTTTGAAATAACTATGTTGTCAAATTGATTTAATTATCTTGTTCATTTTAATTTTATGTATTTACGAAATAATAGTTATTTTTATAAGAAACAGATTAATATAAATCTTAATTTCTGCAAGGAGAAATATACACATGAAAAAAGGAATAATTTATTAAATAACAGACATCAAGGATGTATTTTACAGTAAAAATAGAAAATAGTGCAAGGAGAATCGCTCTCCGCTGTTGACTGAGACAGGATCTGCTCAGGATTCCGGTGACTTGTCCCTTAATTCTAGTTTGTCCAGCATTAGCGATCCACGGCTTGCCTCCCAAGGGAACACTGAGCTCTCTAACCTCGCTCTCGTGTTGTCGGCCATTACAGATCTTATCTCAGTGGTGAAAGAGTTTACGGGGACGGTCGCAATACTGTTACAGAGTAACAAATTATTAAACGAGAGAGTGGACAAACTCCTTGAGTCAACTGCCTCAGAATTGAAGGAGAACACTGCTAATAAAACTAGATTTCCGAAGGTAAGAGAGGGAACTGCACATCCAGAGTCGATCGAGATCAATAACATTCGAAATCAGGTATTCGAGCAGAATGTTCAGCGATCAACAGTTAACTCTGATAAGCATTTATTCAGCTCGGTTTTAAAATCATCATCTAAAGTTAAAAGAGACAAGCGAACTGTGTTTGGATGTGCCGCTGATGCGAGGATAAGTGCAGTCACTCACTTGAAGCGGAGGCCGTTGTTAAAGAACATTTTCATCTCCAGACTTTCTCCTGATATTGATAGGGCTCCTCTTATTTCTCACTTCAAAATAAGCTTAAAACCAAATTTGACACCTACGCTTCATTTTTCGTATCTTTAACTGAAGATACATTTGATTTGGTGTTTGATCCGAATCACTGGCCTGCAGGAACTTTAGTTTCTGAATTTTATGGCAGATTGCACCAAGATCAAATAGTTCATGAGAAGGAGGACTCATCCTCAAGCTTAGCTTAATGTGCTCAAGATCTTCTCCGAATTTGAAAATGTCTGTTCCTCTCAACATTTTATATCAAAATGTGAGAGGACTTCGAACCAAACTGTCACATCTCAATCATTTTGTCACCCTCAATAATAATTTTATGTATTGTCTTACGGAAACATGGCTTACATGTTGTTCGGTGAAGGTTTTGATGTCTACAGATCTGATAGGTCATCTGGTAACTTAGGTGGTGGTGTTTTAGTTGCCATTCCAAATAATTTTGACTCTTGCTCCGTTCCTTTGAGCTCTACTGTCAGTGGCATAGATCTGGTAGCCGTTCGTCTTCGATCGCCATCAACCATGAATTTCAACTCTCGGCTCTTTAGAGAAAGAAAAGATTTAATCATTGTAGTGACTTATGTTCCACCCAGCAGGTTAACTGGTGATTATGACACTTTCTTGAGTGACTTGTCTGAATTTGTTTTGAGCTGTAATTATAACACTCTTGTACTGGGCGACTTCAACTATGATGACAATAAGATTTACCCAAGTTCTTCATTTTACGCTAAACATCGGCAACGCTCGACTTCATTTTGGAGCAACGAAACGCAGGGTTGCCATTACTAGTATATGTTGAAAATAGTTGCTTTAGTAGCCTAAAAAGTCAAAAATAGTAGCCTAAATAGTCTCCTAGAAAACATACTTTAGTTGCTTAATAGTTTTATTTTTTATTTTCCTGATTCTTATTATATGCAGTACTTAAGGAAAACAGGAATATTAAGTAGTCCATTTAGAGAAACAAAGATAAATGATTTCTTTTAATTTGTTATTTTAAAATACAGTTTAACAACAATGAAAAAACTACAAAATTAAAGGATTCTTAAATATTTTTTGATTTTTTACTTATGAAGGTATCAATCAAGTTTGATTTTTTCTTGTTAACTATTAAGTTCAGTTTGTTTTCTTCCTCTTCATGAGATCTTTCCCTTTCTCGTAATTGTTCTGCCCCTTCTAACATGCCTTGTGCTATCCTAATTCCAGGCAAATCATTTTTTGCAATTGCTAATTTAAGGCGATTATTAGCTTCCTTAAGCAAAGTATCTACTGACTCCTGAGTTTCTTTTTTTTCTTTGGCAACGATTTTTGCTCTTGTTTCCAGATTTTCAATTGAAATCGCTTTACTCGTAATTTGTGATTGTATCAGTCCTTCTTGCTGTGTCTGCTCTTCTCTTTCTCTTTTTTCTTTCAGAGCCTGTTCTTTCAGCTTTCTTTGGTCTTCAAGGTACTGCTCATATGATTTATGTGCACTATAAGCTAATTTTAAAAGTTCTTTTGTTATTGGAACTTCTGCAACATGTTTATATTTCTTTAATGAATCTCTTATTAACAATCTGTCATTCAACACACGTTCCGACATTCGTGATTTATCTTCAGCCATGATTCTTTTGGAGACTGAAAACCCCCGTTCTACATCATCATTTCCATGTGATAAACACAGACTAACTTTAACAAGTTTATTTAACAAAGGATACTTCTGTCTCCCAAGGGAGTTTTATTCTCAAGAACCTCTCTCCAGAAATGATCGACTCTTACTTGATAGTTGGGAATAGAAACCTCTGATTGTAGTATTCGCCATTCATCCTTCTCATCTACAGGATTCACTTCAATTATAGATAAAGCTTTTGCTAACTCTCCAACATGTTTTAAACTTTTGCTTGTTGCTATCTCTGCTGGTTGAAGACAATTGCAAAATGAAAGAAGTTTATTCCTTTTAAAATCATTTTTATTAACGAGATAATTATGTGCAGTCATATAATGTCTTTGAATTTTATGCAAAACATTCAGTCTGTCCTTTTCACGCAAAGATTTTATGGCAATTGCTGTCTTTTCACTGCAATCTACTTTCGAAGCTGCTAAAAGATTTTCTAAGGCTATGTTGTCACTGGCATTTGTATCAGGCTTACATATTCTTCCCGTAAGTTTCTGAAGAATCCCATTAAGTTCACTGTGAAGCACATGGATTAAAGGCTCTGAACGCTGGAAGAATGTGGAAAAAGATGCAAATATCTGTGAACTTTCCATCACAAAAAGTAACTTTGATGTCCACAATTTTTAGGCACTTAATAATTTGGTTATATTTTGTTGTTTTCATTATTTGTTTTGAATGTGCAGGAATAAAAACAAAGAAATACTCTTCAATTGCAGGCCATTGCTCTGACAATCTTTCACACGCAGGTCCTGCAGTTAGCCACCTGCTCGATAGATGTTTCAGAAAGCGTACCGTTGGAACACCTTTTTTAATCTGAATCGTTTCATAATCTTCCCATCTGGAGGGAAAGTTCTTAAAAAAGTTAAAAATGTCAATAACTAATTCACATGCAACATCGCCATATTCAGCTAATCCTTTTAAAAAAGCATTATTAACTACATGTAAATTACATGTACCAATATCTAATAACCCATAGCCTCTTTCTTCAATTAGTGAATTGTTTATACGGTGCCAAACTTTTTTATTCACATTTGGGCCATCCGATGCTAACATTATCAACTTCACAATTGATAGATTTAAAATGTTAAGAACTTTCCTAATTTCAGTTGCTATATCCTCTGCAGTTGCATGCTCAATAAATACTGTTTGCAAATGCTTGCAAACTACTTGTTTCTCATCCTCTGACCAATAACGAATCATAAACTGTAGTTCTTTCTTATCAGCATTGTTAGTTGTCTCATGATACAGTAATGTAAAGAAAGACTTTCCAATATCATTCAGAAGTTCTTTTCTAAAATACGGACCTAATGTCTCTGTTATTAAGTATGATAATTTAGTCCTTCCTAAACTAAAATTATCTGTGAATCCTGGAAACATAGCTGAGAATATGTAACTTAAATCATCTGTGGTGCTCGTAGCCATATTACACTGCACTGATTTTAATGCCCATAGCAGTTCAGCTTTTACTACAGTTTCTTGGAATGGAACAACTGCAGTGTGTTTGCAGCTGGCACGCTTCTACTGCTGTTTACTGACTGAAGTTCAATAGGGGCACCATTTTCTGGAACTGAAACAGTCTCAGCTGGTTTCAGTAATAGTTGACTTGAGCTTAATTTTACTGAAGCACAGCGAATATGGAGTGATGTGGAGACATGTTGGGTTAAAGCAGCTAAACCTTTTGTAGCACAGAAAATTTTCTTGTCACACACCATACGTAGGACCTCATTCTCATCAATTTTCTTGCACCAAGAAGAAAACTTTTGGCCAAACTTGTCTGTCTTCTTAAACCACTGAGGTCTAACTTTATAAGTTTTTCCCATTGTTATATCCTACAAGAAAAGATTAAATTAAAAACAAAAATTTTTATAAAGTATAATTCATATCTTCTGTTGATAAATTGATTTATGTACTGCCTTTTTAATATGATTCAAATTATATTCATATCATTCACAAAAAATTCGAAAACAGTAATACACAGCCTCGTTTGATCGATTGAATGAGTTTCAAAATGGCTGTCATGAACAAT
>JAHWFO010076722.1:128366-151497 GCA_023313115.1 Rhysida immarginata | reverse complement strand
TTATTATTATTATTATTATTATTATTATTATTATTATTATTATTATTAACCTTGGATACATTTGAATACATTTGGTGATATTAATAATGCATGTATAAGTATAATGAAATCTAATATTTTAATAGTAAAATATTTATGAATTCAAATAATTAAAAAATAAATTAAATAGTATTATTATTATTTTTTATTAGGAGTTTTAGCATAAAAGCTACTTATAAGAATGCGCCCTTGGTCCGGCCGTCCAGCAGCCGTTTGCACGATAACTTGAAAACGGATTAACTTTTTCAAATTCTGTTTTAAGAAATATGACTATCAAAATCTTAGCTCGGCCGTGTCAACTTTTCAGAATTTTTCGTGGACCCCTTCAAGTCGAATTCACGTGCTAAAACAGTGAGTGTAAAGAATTCAAAGATACTGGCATGTCATATAACAATCGATTTGTCAAGAAGGAACACATTGTTACTTTCTGTTCATCTTCTAAGCATTATTGGCATCGCGCGCGCGCACGTGAAATCGCTCTTTGTCGACGCACGATTGCTCAAGCGCTCATAATCTATAAGCTTATTATTAAGTAGCGGAAAAATGGAGCTACTTATTGGTTTTATTTTATACACGATTTGAATCACCCTTCATCATTTCTACATTTTTTGAGGTAGAAGGTTGAAATTCGGAATGTAGCTTACTATGGGCATGTGCACCTTCACTATTTAGTTTGATCTTGATTAGCCCACTATGGTCGGAATTTTGGGGGTGAAAATTAGAGGGGACCAAAAGGTCTAGGTGTATTTATTCATATAAAGGAGTGAAATTCGGTATGCATATTCCTATAATGAAGATCTCCATTATATGAAATTTTTTTCCCCGAGGTATGTATGCCTTCCTGAACGTCAAACACCCACACTAGAATTCCAATTGTATGAACCATAATGACTCTATTCTCCATGGTTACTTGATGAATCAAATTGATACCTTAGTCATCAGTCCTCTCGAACACACTTACTATTGCGACCACTCGCTCGTCAGTGACGTACTTGATATTGCTGTCCTCAGGGGGTTTTCAAGCCGTTTAACAGTTTTACTATGAATGCTTTATCCTCAGATCATCGCCCAGTCGCATTAAACTTCGAAGGCTTAAATCTAGACCTAAGGGTCAGTCTACACCGTAAGCAAGATTTGAAGCTATTAGAGATCTACTCAAGGAAAGCAACATTTCATATAAGGATCCTGCCAACAACAACGACATGGATGATAATATCCGCGTTATGACTCGCTTGATCAGTTCAGCCACTGAATCCAGTGCCACTACCGTCGATCGTAAGCGATCCGACCATCGCGATCTTCCCCCGGCCATCTGGCAACTTATACGTGAAAGGAACTCCTACAGAAGATTGTGGCAACGTAATAGGTGCCTTCAGTTTAAGCCCAAATACAACAGGCCAAATCGCAAGGTTAATGAACAGGTCAAGGAGCTACGAAATCAAAGGTGGAAAAACAAGATCAAGAGACTGCCTGTCCAGACCCTCTTGGTGTACATTCAGGGCCTTCAAAAACTAGAAAGCCGCCAATCTACTTCCCCTGCTTGCGGATAATGGCAAATTTGTTAGCAGCTCCCAGGAAAAAGCTCAACTTAACGCGAACACATTGAAGAGCTAATTCACCATCCCCATTGCAGATAGACTGGTAGGTGTCGAAAATACCCGCCAATTCAGTGAAGGCTGCATAAATTATGATCTTACTGATCACATATTTAACCCTCTCCATGCCATAGAAGTAACTGAGGTCTCGGTCATCATAGAAGTCTTAAGAGCAGAAACGCTCTTGGTATCGGCTCCATCACCAATGGTGCACTAAGGAATTTACCTCCAAAGATTATCTGCTTAATTACCAAGATCTTTAACGACTGCTGGAACCGCAGCTACTTCCCCAATGCCTGGAAGGACTCAGTCATCCTCACTATACCTAAGCCGGGTCTAAATCCTGCTCTTCCCATCAGCTACAGGCCCATTAGCTTAATGCCTATGCTTTCTAAAGTCTTTGAGTGCACTATCCTGAAGAGATTCAATGACTTCTGCGAGTCTAATAATCTTATTCGCAATGAGCAATTCGGCTTTCGCTCGAATCACTCATGCCAACTCCAGATATGGAGGCTTATTGCAGATTTGCAACAGTCCTCTCAATTACTTGACGTACGGAGGAAGAGTTTTTCTTGATGTACATAAGGCTTCGACCAAGTCTGGCACGACGGACTCCTCTTCAAAGTGATCAACTGTGGTTTTCCTGATGAGCTGATTGCTCTGGTTTGCTCCTTCCTGTCACACAGATCCTATCGTGTCAAGGTTCGCAACTCCTTGTCTGACCTCTGCGATGGCTACGTTCTGGGACCGGTGTTGTTGAATTTTTTTCTTCCATTACCTTCCGGAGTTTGCTAAATCTAACCTGTACTGGTTCGCTGATGATGCAGCCATCATGACATGCGCGAGGAACCCAGGCCAAGTCCTCAGTCGCTTACAAAAGGCCCTGCACCAGTGCAAAGATTGGTTCGACAAATGGTGGCTGAAGCTCAGCATGGACAAATGCAAAGCCATGTTCATCACCCAGAAGCGCAGGTATCCCCCAGGGCCCCTCGTCCTATATGGTAGACACCTTGACTGGGTTAAGAATTACAAATATCTTGGCGTTAAGTTTGATTCTAAATTTAACTGGAATTACCATGTCCAATACGCTCTCAACAAGGCCAAAAAGGCGAAGTTCAGCCTGATTACACTGTTGGGGAGAAACAGTGCACTTTGTCCGGATAACAAGCACTTGCTGTACAAGGTTGTGATCTGCTCCATCTGGCTTCATGGAATGCCTGCCTGGGCTGCTATGAGCAAGTCAAGATGGAAGGACCTTCAATCTTCCCAGAATGTAACTCTCAGCACCATTGTTCAACTCGACAGAAGAATTGCAAACAACTACTCGATATATGATGACTCGGAATGGCCCAAATTGGTAGCTATGTTCAAGTGCTCCTCAAAAAGTTATTTCCAAAAATCTAGAGTCATGATAATTCCTTGGTAGCCGGTATTTCGGATCACTCTCTAGCCTTTAGGGGTCACTTAGTTTGATAGACGCCAATATGTTCTGGAAGTCAACTTCAATGATATCAACAAGGGTGTCTTCTCCGACTTCTGGATCTCCTAACCCGCAGATGGGTCATAACTACGTCAATCCACAATCTTATCCCTCCTCCTACTAGGTAAGGACTCTAT
This sequence comes from Rhysida immarginata, assembly GCA_023313115.1. Classification (NCBI taxonomy): domain Eukaryota; kingdom Metazoa; phylum Arthropoda; class Chilopoda; order Scolopendromorpha; family Scolopendridae; genus Rhysida; species Rhysida immarginata. The sequence continues at coordinate 148,246 of JAHWFO010076722.1, read as the reverse complement.
CCTCAGGATGACTCAAGAGGACAATCAGCTTCTCTATGGTTACTCTTTGGCCAAGCGTGCTATGGAAGCCTTGCTCCTGGACCGCTCGTGACTTTTTTCATTTCACTGCTCGATTGTCGATTGTTGATTGTCGATTGACTTGGTCGTGGAGGAGGACTTGTGCAGGACACCTACTACTGTGACCATTCTCTTATTAGTGATGTTCTAGACATATCATTAATAAAGGGTTTCTTCAAGCCATACAACATCTTCACGATGGATGATCTTTCTTCTGACCACAAGCCTGTGGCGCTGAACTCAGACAATGTCGACTTCAATTTCAGAGAGGAAGTCAAGCATCAGCAAGACTGGAAACTCTTCAAAGAAATCCTCAAGGACCAAGACTGCTGAATCCAAACAGTATGGATGACATCGATCAACGTGTTCAAGACATCACCAGGCAAATAAACAGTGCCACTGAAGCTAGTGCCTATCCATTGGTAAACAAGCCCGTTCCTTGAATTATGCTCACTCCAGGAATCTAATACTTGATTGCAGCGAGAAACAAGACCCGTAGGCTTTGGCAGCACTATCGTTTACCTTGGCTAAAAACCAAATACAACAGATTAGTGCAAGGAGTTCAAGAAGAAGTAAAAGAGCTTCGCGATACCAGATGGAATGACAAGCTGAAATAGTTTGTCGGCTCGCGACAATTCCATTTGAAACATGATTAGAGCTCTTCAGAAGAAGAAGAATGATATGCTTCCTCCACTTCGCACCCCTCAAGGTAATTACTTCCAAACTAATCAGGATAAAGCTCAAATAATTGCAGATTCTCTAGATATGCAGTTTGTTACCCCTGATAACAATAATCCCGAGAGCCAGCTCTGTCCCAGACTGTGGAAGATGATCTTGCCAACTTTTATGAGGTCCCGTAGCCTACAACTAAAATCATCATCGAGGCCGGACAAATAGCTACCATCGTAAGAGATCTGAAAAAGAGGAAGGCTCAGGAAGAGACAAGGTAAATAATAACGCCTTAAAGACTCTCCCAAAGAACATCATTAACGTCATCTCGAATATCATAAACGACTGTTGGAAGTTTTTCTATTTCCCGACTGTTTGGAAGCATTCTGTTGTGTTAAGTATCCCCAAGCAGGGCAAAATCCTGCAATTCCCGCGAGCTACCGACATATCAGCCTACTCCCATTGATGTCTAAACTCTTGAAGAAAACGATCCTCACCAGCTTCAAAGACTACTGTCTCACCAATGGTTTGGTGCGGAAAGAACAGTTTGGCTTTTCAGCCGCCCACTCATGTCAGAAGCAGATATGGAGGCTCGTTGAAAATCTGAGCACCCCACTTATCCTTTCCAGATACTGTGGCGTGGTTTTTCTTGATGTCAGTAAACCTTTTGATCAGATGTGGCACGAGGGGCTAATCTACAAGATGATTAAAGATGGGTTCCCTCCTGATTTGATTATGATGGTGAAGTCCTTTCTTAGCGACAGGTTCTATCAAGCCAAATTTGGCGAAAATTTCTCCACGCCTCGCAAGGTAAAGGCTGGTGTCCCACAAGGTTCTGTCCTCGGGCCCGTTCTCTTTAATTATTTTGTGCATGATTTCCCGAAATCCGAGAAGTGTAATTTATATTTCTATGCTGATGATACTGCCATCATGGCATGGGTGCACCAGCCATCTCACGTTATCACTCACCTGCAGAACGCCTTGAAGAGTTCGAAGACTGGTTTAATTGCTGGAAACTGAATCTTAACTTCGGAAAATGCAAAGCTGTGTACTTCAACAGAAAGCTTAAGCGTCCCCGGATTCCCTGGTTCTATTCGAATGGGTTGATGACTACAATTACCTTGGCAGTATCATCGACTCAAGACTCTCCTGGAATCGTCACATAACTTACGTTCTGAACAAAGCAAAGAGGGCTAAGTACAGTCTTACAGCTCTCCCGGGTAGAAATAACGCCCTCAGCATCGACAATAAATTACTGTATAAGACAGTAGTATGCTCGTGTGGGCGACTATATGTAGAAGTAGATGGAGGTAACTCCAGTCGTTCCTGAATGTTACCTTGAGGACCACTGCCCAGCTTGGAAGAAAAATCGTAAAAAATCATTACATTCACTCGGATCACATTGGAAAGTATATCCAAGATCTCCTGATGAACATGGTGCAGACGATGAAAACCCATGACAACGACCTGATGGCTGGAATACTACATAAACTGATGGAAATGAAGTGGCATACAACGTATAGAAAACCGAGGTATATTCTTGATGTCAACTTCGAAGACATTGGCAATGTTTCATTCCTGGATTATTGGAAGATGTGATACCAACCACTCCCCCTCCCCCACTCTTCTGACAATACTCAATGTTATTTGATAATGTGGAAGTTCTCTTTTGGTTAGTCAGGCTTCTTGCCTATTTCATTGTATTTCACGCGGAATTTATTCCGGAAGGGTAAGACTCATGTAAGCACTGCTTACGTTCTAACTGAACAAATGTACACTTCACTGTTCGATTTTTGATTTTGTTGACTTGGTCGTAGTTGACTACCCTGATGATGAGATTATCTCAAAACACGTAGTTCATTATTAAACACTACCATTTTGCTATTCCAAGGTTTTCTTTATTGTGTTCATAATCAGCAAAATAGACCAATATGCAACTACTGGATTCAAGAATGTTTCGGTATTTGTTACCATTCAAATTACTGTTAATCGCAATATGGTCCTATAAGTTTATCGCCAATTATTCCACATCAAACATTAACCGACCGAGGATGGTGATGATTTTTTGATGAAAAAACAATATACGAGTTATTTTTTAAGATTTTAGAGAAATCTTTCTAATCTTTTTTCCTCACATTTATTTCATTCCAAAACAATTATTTGTGCACATACATTAGCACATTCGTATTAAGAATTAGCTAATTCTTGAGAGAGTTCTCAACCTAATTCTTAATTCCTAATTCTGAAATTAATTCTGGTCTTAATTCTGGATCTAATTTCTATATTTAACAAATATTTAACTATTAATATTTCATCCAAAAATCTATTTTTATTCTGTAAATATTTCTCCTTGCAATGCTAAGCGTTGTGGCGTTTGTCTTTTTCTTAACCCCGCTACCTCTGTCTCCAGCAGTGCTTCCTCCTTTACTTTCAAGATTAACCAGAACCTGACCTGCACTTCTCACAATTTAATTTACCTGTTACATTGTAAAGTTTGCCAGAAACAGTACGTTGGAGAGACGTCCAATACCATACGCTCCAGATTTGCCGGGCATAAGTTCGATATCCTTAGCAATGCCGACACCCCTGTCGCCAAACACTTTAATTCCCCTGGTCACTCTTTACAGGCCGTCAGCCTTTATATTCTTCGTAGTAACTTCCATAACCAAAAAGAAAGAAAGCAATTCGAATCTTTTCTCATTTGGAAATTTAATTCCCTCACCCCTAATGGCATTAACCTCAGCAAAGGCACCATTCCCTCATTACCTTTCCCATATTCCTCTTCAAATTCAGCTATTCCCTAATTTGTCGTAGGCTCTCTGGGCCCTTTTCTTTGTCTTTATCTTTTCTCAGTTCTTACGTTCTGTCATATCTTTTACTTCTATGTTCATTTCTTGTCCATTTTTATACTTTTCTTCGTAGTCTCTCTGTATACCTTTATTTTTTGTGACCTTTTTTTGCGATTCTTTTTTACAGGGTGACTAGCGACCGGGAAGGGTCAGGGAATTTTGTAACCATCAGGGAATTCTTTGGTAACTAATGTTAACCTCGATGTTCGATGGTTTTAACATCGAAGTTAGCCTCGATGTTCGATGGTTTTAACATCGATGTTAGCCTCGATGTTCGATGGTTTTAACATCGATGTTAACCTCGATGTACGATGCTTTTAATGTTCGATGCTTTTAACGATATTCAGGGAATTTTACGTAATCTGTTTGCTAGCCACCCTATCATTCCTAACCTTTTATATATTTTTTTATAATAATTTTTTACATTTTCAATTTCCTATGTGTTATCCTATTGCATTTTTCTCGCCGCCATCTCTTTTTTTCCTATTTGTCCTTCGTCCTGTCCTATCCCAATACGTCTTGTAATTAATCTCATTTGTTCTTTTCAGCCAATACCGTATTACTAATCCCTATGCCAACCATATATAAACCCGTCCGTTAGTACACATTTCATAACTTCAGGATAAGTCTCTAATAGTCTAATTGCTTTTAGAGAATTATCCTTTTTATCCTTTTTTTGCTTTGATAAAGGATAGTCTCTATCCGAAACGTCAGCTTTTTATTTTGTTTTTATATTTCTAGTCTTACTTTGATTGTAATCGTTTTTATTAATTATTTTGTTAATTTTTAATTAGTATTGTATTTATTTTTTCATTTCTAATATTATATATTATATTATCTATTCTGTAAATAATAATATTTTATAAATGCATTGTTATGGTAAGCTTTGTTACTGCTCTTATGTCTTGCATAAGCATGCAGCATGAGACAGCCTATTCCTTTGTTGACGCGTGCTAGCTGTGTGACTAGGTATTGTTGTCAAAAATCATAAAACCAAGCTTCACAGAAGATTCTGTATTACTTCTCTGCAGCCTGCCATGGGTAACCATCCTCCAGTCATATCAAATCTTGGCAAATAGTGATTATTATTATTTTGTGCTCTTGTGACTTTTGTGGTGTGTGACCCCTCCCACTAGCAACCCCTGGGGGTGATTAGTCCCCCTTCTAGTACCTTCTGTGACTTTTTTATTTTTCATCACTGCCATGGAAAACATGGTAATGATGATTGCCGACACTCCATTTGCTGTCGGTGAGTTCATGAAGGGGTTGTATGCCAAGACTGGCAAACCCCCTGTTTTACTGTCTGGCCACCCTACTGTTTCTGTCCTGCAGAAGTTGTCCTCAACCGAATCGAAGATGCTCTGCAAGCAGCGTAACATGTCTGTCAACCATATCAAGGTTGAGCAGACCAATGTCCATCTGTTTCACGCAGATCCCGGGCATCTTACTGTCCATGTCCTGGGTGCTTCGCAGCTGATGGCCGAGTCATACCTGAAGGACTACATGTACGATTACCGGGAAGTGTTAAAAAGTATCCTACTCTGAGCACCAGGGTTCCCTGCAGAAGAACGGCGACATTCTGTTAGACATGAGACTTCAGAAGGACGGTTGTCTCCCTTGTGATGCATGGGGAACGTGTCTTCGTGTTTTACAAGGGACAGAGGCAGTGCTGCTAGTATTGTAAGAAGGCTTCCCACGTTCAAAAAGATTATCCTCTCCTAAAAATGCAAGACTTGTTCTCGCATTGTTGGCAAGTACCATCATTGCCTGGAGAGGTCGTATGCAGTACTGGCAGCCCCAACGCCAATGCCTGGAGGAATGTCGTCCCAGCAGCCAGCGATGATGGCATCAACTGCTACCCCTTTGGTGCCCAGCACATCGACTACATCTTCTCCACCACCTAAGAAGATACGTTCGTCTCCACCCTCGTTGCCAATTCCTAGAGAGCCAAGGGGGGAAATGCAACCTCTTACTCCACCTGCAGTGGTTCGAGAGGCTGCTCGTCCTCCTCACCCATCAAGCGATATCTCGATGACAGACGACCCACTGTGTTCCAGATCGGTGTTTGCAGTGGAGGACTTTCCAGTCCTTCCTTCACCAGCGCAATCATCGATGTCGCAGCCACTGCGATCACCTGTGCATCTTTGCCGGCCAGGATATCATCAGCTGGGACTTCGAAGCCATCAGCACCTGCTCAGTGGGACCATCTTGCAACGCCTTTAAGTTCTCGCAAGAAAAAGCCATAGCATCATAGCAGAAGGGACGGGATTCTTGCTTCTTCTTTTTCCAAGCGAGACAGCTGTATGAGACAACATCGCACCCTTTCTTCCTCTTCGGGTCGAGGTCGATGCCCTAGATGGAAGATAAGAGAGCCTCCTCCTACATCAGAGAGGCCTAAGTCTTTATCGGATACAGGTCAGACTCCGTCAGGATAATAATTTTCAGTGAAGGTCATTTCACTAAAGGTTCATTCCTTTGGTTCTTCTTTCAAGCAATCGGTATTGTCGTCTTTTATTGCCTTGTACAGGCCGGACATCCTTTCGCTCCAGGAGGTGAAGCTTGTGGCTTCTCAAAAATATTTCAATTTTCCAAGCCTTCGCAGTCAATACCCATCTGAACAATTTTTCATCAACTCATCGTGGCCAAATGGGCAAGGGGTTGCTACCATCTTCTTTGACCCCTCCATATAGGTATTGAACGGTGTCTGTGACTGCGAACAGGGTAATTTCTTTAGACATTTTTCTATCTAGTCTTAAATTTCGGTTGCTTAATGCGTACGCCCCATGTTCGGCAGCAGAGAAACGAAAAATTTTTAACGACATCGACAGTTATCTGTGTTCTTCCCTACCTGTAGTGACTGCTGGGGACTTCAACTGCCATCCAGAAGAGGAAAACATCTTTTCGTCAGGACATGTATACAGGTTGTGCCCGTAAAATGCGCGTTGTTCGATCTATGGACACGGTCTTCACATGATAACCAGCATTGGTCCACCTTTCACCAAGGGCCGACTGTGTCATCAAGGATGCACTTGTTTCTCGTGGATGTCGCATTTGCTAGCTCACCTGGTTCAATGGAGGTTATTCCATGTTCGTTTTCCGACCACAGTGCATCAAGTGGTCATGTAATCCTCCATTCCCAGTTTCCACTACAGGTTCCGCCCATATCAACTGGTTTTTGAACATTTCTCTGCTCGATAACAAGGAATACCAGGAAATGTTCGTTCAGTTTGTGGAAAAACATCTCCATAGCCTGCCTCCATCGTTACCTTCGTGGCCGGTGTTAAAGGCTAAGATCAAATGCTTCTTTGGAAAGAGAGGGCTGGATGCTGCTAGACGCAACCGTCGCCATCTCCTCATGTTACAAGAGATCCTGCGACTTCTCTGCTGTTCAATCCCTAAGGAGGAGTTTGCTGATGACATTCGTCAGGTATAGAGCGAGATCAACGCTCTAATGATCCGCAGGGCTGCTGGCGCAGCGCTCAGGGCCAAACTGGCCTGGGCGTCTGACGTCAGGCACATGTGGACGCCCAACCACTCAGTTAGGCCGTAATCATTAACAAAACTGCCACAGCAGAAGGCGATCACCAGGTTCTAAAAATTAGTGTGTTCCGGCACCACATGCACACATGACAAGACCAAATGATGTAAAAAGTATGTTTTAATTTTAACTGAATAACTAAATTAACTCTCTATACCCAGATTAAGGTATAGTAATAATTATACAACAACTTGCTGTGCTGACAAATTAACACAAACAAATATTAAAGAGATCAAGATTGCTATAAGAAAATTACGCTTACTAAATAGAGACAATAAGTTTAACTAAATAGTTTTCACACCAAAGTCTTAAACTGTCCAACTAGTTCTTAATAATTATCTATTTAACTAAATAGCTCTTAACAATTTAATGAAACAGATCAACGCACTACATATGAAAGTTAATGTCAATTTTGGATCAAAAACGGGATAGTCACTAGACAGGTATATAGTTTAATAAAAGTCTTTATTAAAGGGCATTGCCTTGCAAATGTTTTTTAGTCCTATACTTCACAAATCCCTAAGTTTTGATAATTCTAAGTAATTTTCACTTATTAACTAGGCTAGATTTGATTATCTCACTTGCAGTAAACATAATTGGATATAGTTCAAAGTCTAACCAGAGACCTTTTTTTTAAAAGTTAGAAACAGCTGGATACTCACTGGTATCTCAAGAATTATTACAGTCCTACCTCAGTAGGCAAGGAATTCAAAACACTCTGCTCTTGGGTCCATTCAGAATAAGCAAATTGAATTGTCAATGGTCATATCATCTGTACTGAAGGCTTAGCTGACTGCTAGCAGATTCACTTTTACGATGTGGCTCAGCAATTTCGTGGGTTTCCAAAAATCCAAATGTGGCTGCGTTGAATACAGGCCACCCCTTGGCTTTCCAAAGTCTATCTCCAGATAATGCTGCAACCAGGCTTGCCAAAGCCTGTGTCCACCTTGTCATATGTTGAGGGGCTTGCCAAAGCCTCCTTTATCCAAATTGCTGTGTAGTTAGGATTAACTACTGCCAGAGGATAGCACTTCTTGCTATTCTATACGCGTCAGCATCAGATCAACTGCTCTCAAATAGAACAGACCTGATATGAAAATGCCAACAAACACTCTTGGAAGTGAATGTCTTAATTCCAAACAAGCATGGAAATATATTTTAAATAGCACATTAATAATGACAACAATTCAAATTAATTAATCAAAATGAGCAAGACTATTTAAGTATGCTAAAATGTTGGCTGAATAAAGTAAAAGCAACCATTACCAATATTACTCATGGTAAAAGGCCCAATTGCACAGAAACTACAATTACTGGCAATCTTTGTATACACAATTCTTCTGTTGTGTTCACAAACTCAAAGAACTGTGTATAATGCATAGAAAACATGCTATGGATTATATTAACCAAAAACCATTCTGTGGTTTTCAACACAGCATAACAACTTATCGTTATCTGGTACAGAGGGAGTTTTGCGCCATCCCTATATCTTAACGACTGCTGTATGATGGTCGCAGCAGCCGGGAGCCACGGCTTTACGTGCCCTCCGAAGCACGGGGGGGAGATGGAAATTTCCAGGTGGTCACCCAACCTGTGATTAGCCGCGCACAAGGTTGCTTGACTCCACTATTGCATTGAGCAAGGCGAGACAACTGGGCTACGGCTGCCCCCTAGCATAACAACTTACTATGTTTTTCTTAACTTCAAAACTCCATTCTGTTGCTTAGACAGTCACAACAACAACTCACTGAATATCCATAAAAATTTCATGCCATTGTTAAATGAAAAGCAGAGATAGCAATAAAATTTTGCACACAACAGCGGCACGCCAAGAAAACAACATAACTTAAATTTTAACAAAAAATACATAAAATAATTTTGATTAACTGACTGTATAGCAAGATATTAAAAAAAAAATCACTGACGGAACGTCACACGTGTCATCAGCTGCATTCACGGAGGAGAGGTGTCGCGCCAATAAGAAATGATGTCATCGTCTGTTGGTGAAGATCGGGCAGTGGAGGCGGGCTCCGACATCTTGTCTGCCTTCCACACCCATTTTTCATCATTTTCCAGCCATCCAGTCTTTCCGTTCGACGTCACGAAGCATTGGATTGAGGGATTGAGACCTTTTTTTGAGGATGCTGACCTTTTTCAAGAAGTTTCATCTGTCCAGCCCAGGATTAGAAGGCATCCCATATTCATTCTTCAATGCGACTTGGAAACTACTTGGGCCTTTCCTGGTGCAAGTGTTTAACTCGAGTATTAAAAACCCATCCTCCATCACATCGGACTTCACTGTGGGAAAAATCATTTTGCTCCCTAAGGTTCCAGACCCAGAACTCGTGACTCAGTGGAGGCTTAACACAGATTATAAGGTCTTCACTGGGGTGCTTCAACAACGTCTCAGACTTTTTGCCGATGAGTTCTTCGATCCAGGTCAGTCCTGCTCTATTCCAGCTCGCAGGATGTCCGACAACCTGATCACCATCAAATGTCTTATCGAGGAATCACGTGTGCGCCGTCTGACTCTTGCAGTGTTAAGCCTTGACCAGGAAAAGGCCTTCGACAAAGTGAATCACGAGTATCTCTTTCAAGTGTTTCACCAGCTTCATCTTCGGAATTTTGTTATCATCATCTCAGCACTGTATGCTACGGCCATATGTGGGGCGATTAATGGCTCCATTTCATCTCCTTTCGAACTGTTAAGGGTGTCAGGCAGGAGTGTCCAATATCTACCCTCCTGTACATCTTTTACTCGGAGCCATTACTTCAGTATCTCAATCGCCACATTTGTATTCCCTAGTTGATTTCTTTGCTCCGACGCAAGAATTCAATTTCCTTCCTAAGTCATCCCATAGTTCTTCGTAAACTCGTTATCATACTTTCCTTTATACATTCGTGTATTATTTTCAATAAAATAAAATTTCGTTTTGCTCATCTGTGAATCTTTTCTTTGCCTCCATACTGAGTGATCATTTGGGAACAGTTTCCGCTTATTTGACTGGTTCCTGATGAATAGTGTCGATTCCAGACGCTTAGAAATGTCGAATTCGTGTGAGTTGACGTACTTCCTCTCACCAGTCGTGTTCGTTTTCTAGTTTGAACTGCAGAATAGCAATCGTGTGAGTCGAAATCGCAAGAGTGAGATAGTGTATGTGATATTGTTTGCAACACGAAAATTTCGAGAATGGGGCCCCAGATGTCCGGGGATATGACACTGCCAGCAGCGTCAATTAACATCCGTACGCTGGCATGTGCGGATGATGTGGTCCTGTTCGCATCTGATGTTTATTCTATGGACATCTATAAAGAATCCTTCGATCTCTCGAGTACTTCGACGGGTAGTTCCATCAACCTTGTCAAGTCTAAAGGCATCGCTATTGGGAGGCGGATGGTGGACTATCTTAGGACTTTTCCAAAAACATGGTGTGACCAAGTAACAGTGCTGGGGTACGTCTTTCTTTCCTACCCGATATGGACTCTCGTCACTGGCAGCAAGTGATTAATAAGTGCATTTTTTGCCTTGGCAAAAATTTTCGTTTCACCACCTCGATGTTTATCAAAGTAAGGTTTGTCAAAACGCACATCTTGCATCTGCTGACGCCGAAGTGCCATTCACCTTACCATCTCAGCAAGTTTTGAAAAAAGTGCTCATTGCAGTTGTGGATTGTGTATGGGGATACTCGGCGTATCGTAACCGTGTTCTTTCTGAACTGCCGTTTATCCCATTTGATGGGGGGTACGGGGGTTTGGGCCTGCCTGACATCCGGCGGTACCTTATCGCGGCCAGAATAGCCGCCTTGGTCAGTGTTTTCCTCCCCCCCCCCCACCTATTTGGGCTAATTTTCTGTTTCTGCACTTGCCCTTCTTTCTAAAGGTGAATAGGCTGTCATTCCCATCTGCGCTGCCAGTGACGATCAACTTATGCTCTCTGATTTTTACAATCAAATCCAGCGAGTGCCCATTTTCGAACTGCTGGCACCACTTCACAATTGCAGGACGAGAAATCACATTATCCCTGTAGACACTGTAAATTTCCTTATGAATTTCAATGCAATTTAAGCCTTTCGCCCACAAAAAGCGGATTATTCAATCAATGTACAATCAGTTGCTGAGCCATGACGACACGTTGCAATTACAGACATACAGGCAACATCCTTAAAAACGGTGAATGTTGTCGGCGCTCTTCGACCATAGATGGTGGTGGTGTGGTGAGTGTATCTTACTTTTTGATTAATCCTCATAAGGTTTAAATTTGTTTGTATCACTTTTTAGCACGTGGCGGCCGCGCGAGCTCACGCTCGCTTTACCTTTAGGTCAGCGCATCGGCCGCCTTTGGTACATGCCAGGGAAGTTCTCTGTTTGATAAACGATGACGAAGCTGTATGTTTGGATGAAGAAGATGTTGACACATCGAATGTTCTTAACATTATCTAAATCGAGAACAAGGAAACTGCTATGCCAGTCATAAATAATATAAAGGAATGGGTTCAAAGTCCATGGACACAAGACCATTAAATTTTGATCGTTCATTTGATTGGTTATGTTTTGTAAATTTTCTAAAATGTTTGATTTATTGTTGAGTTTATGAAAAAAGATTTTAAATAGAAATATATAAATAATTTTGGAAGTGTTTATGTATACCATTTTGTATGTATTTGGAAGTGTTGTTTTAATTTAATAATTTCTAAGTTTAAAATTGCAAAATATGTGACGTCACACCAGGTGGGTGGGTTACACAAATGTAGACTTAATTATGACAAGGACAGGGGAGGGGTCCAAAAATCATGAAATTCGTGTGACTTAATTTATGGATGGCCCCTAGTCAAAGCTAGCAAAAAAAATTTAGTCATTGAAAATTTTACCCTGCTCAACTAACGCACGCGAAGCCGTGGTAAAGGAAAGAAAAAAAAGGCTCACGATGGCCCCGGTATTACTCTAGTTGGTTCCTAAATTATCAATTGTAAATATAGAAAACAATGTTAGGGTTGCATTTTTTTTTATAATAGTCTGTTCAGTGTCATATGTATAAAGAATCCCTCCTAACGATAATGGGCTCAAATCTATGGTAATAAATTTGGATAAAGGTAATCCGCGTGTTGTTAAAATCATCGCTTTCGTTGACTGATGCAGCAAGTGATGTAGTCAACGGTGGTACTATTTACCAACACGACTGATGCCTAAACAATCATCAGCAAAACAAATATGGCTGACATTGCAGTTGAATTATATCAATTCAACGACTTAGCAGGGCCATACCCAGAAATTTTTTCGGGGGAGGGGAGGGGGGCTGGTCTAATCCCACTTGTGGAGGGGGGTCCCCCATGTAACAGATTTCTTTAACATGGAGGCCAATTTCGGGGGAGGATGCAGCGGTCTGTTATTTCGATTTGCCTAAAAAATGGGCAAAAGTAATTTATTATGTAGAGTGGTTCTACAACCTCTGACAATTAAGTTCGGTGAATGACGTCACACCCTAATCTGTGCGAGCTTTACGCGTGTAACAATGCATGTGAATACAAGCCCAGTCATTGTTTAAGCAAGTTCAGACAGGTCACGTTTGTGCGTGCAATGGTTTAGCAGATGCTCGTTTCTTCAGTTGAAGGTGTAGCGTGCACACGTAACTGTGGATAATGGATCAAAGAGGAACATTGCCGTAATCGTGCAACACTTTCTGGCCAACAAAGGGGTCGTATCCATAGCTTATCCATCTTATTCACCAGACTTGGCACCGGCAGACTTTTTCTTGTTCCCACGCCTGAAACGGGCCTTAAAGGGACAGATATGCGAACATTCCAGACATTCAAGCAAATGTGACACGTGAACTTAAAACCATCCCTAAGGAACTTCCAGGACTTATACACCCGATCCCAAAAGTGTATTGCCTTCCAGGGTGATTATTTCGAAGGACAATAAAGTAAATGTGGCTCTACCTGTTTTGCATTTTGTTGTGTGAACTCATTCACCGAACTGCAAAATGTACTGCATTTGGCCTAAAAGAATTCCCGCTAGCGAGCTCTGAACACCTCACGCTATTTCTTGCCCACCCGGTATATATGAAAATATTCCAATTATACCAACATTAGACAACATAAAAAAGAATTTAAAAAACATTTACATATAGTAAATATTAAAAATCATAAAAAACTATCATTTATGTTTCATTCACAAAATTTATACCCAAACAGGTGAACCTATGGGTACTTCATTATCACCTATCATCACAAATATTTATATAACCCATATGAAATACTAATAATTAAATACCTCACAATATGAACAAAATATCTAAACTAAAATATTGAGATGACATTTTAATTATCACCAGTAACTCTATATATACAATAGTACAACACCCATTAACTTTTACAACCAATAACATGGAGAATAATAAAATCATAAAAAATAATAAAATATTAAAATTAATATTTGGGTATAAGAAAAACCCAAATAAGGCCCACATTATTTATCAGAAAAGTCTGTATACCAAAAATTAATACTATCAAATAATTTCAATGAATAAAAAAAATCTAACCTCACCATAATATATACCCGAAATAATTAGTTATTTATATAAAAAATAGTAGTTATTTTTATAATATTAATAGAAGTTACGTTATTTTTATTATTTATATAATAATAAAAATAGAAGTTATCAGTAACAAATACACAATAAAATTAATAGACGGACTCATTCATAGAAACATTAAGAACAAAACGACTCAAAAAACATACTCAAAATAACCAAATTAAAAGGTATTCAAACATCATGCAATACACAAACTTTTCATAAAACAGAAAAAAAAATTAGAACAAATATCCAACATTAAATAATATCAAAATTAAAAAAATAACCGTGCTTAAAAATTAAAAAATAAGCAAAAGAAATGAGCACTTGGGAAAGTCTCCATTGAAACTAAGCTTAATGTATGGTGGTCAATAGACTACTGATACATTGAAGCCACCTAGTGGGAGCAGTTTTCCCCAATTACGTTTTTAGCGTCGAGAACAAAGGAGTTGACCAACCACTAACTCCTAATAACCAAGATAAAAGCAAGAACAGATGATGTAGGCCTTCATATGTTCTTGATAAAAGCTAAGGTTAGCCTATCTTGTTCATTATAGCCTGTATTCTGAGTTCCTGATTAGATTAGCCGTTATACTTACGGAAAATAAAGATAAAACAAAACGACATGTTAACGCACTAGCACCATATACTTTCAATCAGTATAATATCTTATGCAAACTCCGATTCATCATCGCTAAAAAGCTGGTTATCCGAACCGCTACACGTAAATTGATATCTTAGGCCAAGTTCTTTAGTGTAGCGGGCTTAAGATGTCCCGATAATCAACGTTTAAGCTACGGATAAATCGGAATTTGCATAAGAAATTATACTGATTGAAAGTATTTGGAGCTAGTGCGTTAACATTTCGTTAAGTTTTATCTTTATTTTCCGTAAGTATTAACGAATCCTCAATTAGTATGAGCCTTGGTATACTAAAGTACATTCCTTATACCAATAACATTTATAATCTTCCCACCCCGAGAGCAAAATTTCGATTGTACATTTGTTAAAAATGTAAATACCCCTCTTTTTTTTATTGATTGTAATCCAATACGTCCATTCAGGGCCTATGTGACAAGTTGGGCCCCTGGATCGACCTGGATTAACGACTGCTGTAAGATGGTCGCAGCAGCTGGGGAGGGAGGGGATTGTGAAGATCGTATCTCACTGATGGTCGCCCATTCAGTGACTAATCATTAACTTCCCTGAAGTTGTGTGTTCAGTGGAAGCCCACCAGGTCACAGCCTCCCCCATAGTAAGAATTTTAAAGTGTAAAATTGATTTTCTCGAACGTAGTAGAATAAGAAAGTGTAAAAGAGCAATATCTTATTTCGTTTCTGATCATTTCCGATCGAATGATATATAACATGCCAAATGTTGCCATATTTCTAAGGACCAACTGTCACCCCCGATACTTCGATTCCAGTGGGCCAATCAAAGCCAAACTAAATAGTGAAGATGCACATCCCCATAGCAAGTTACATTTCGAATTTCAACCTTCTACCTCAAAAATGTGGAAATTATGAAGGGGACGGAGAGACAGACATTCTGAAACCAATAAGTAGCTCCATTCTTCCGCTACTTAATAATAATGTAAAATAAATAATTCCGAGCGCAGAATTATTTAATGAAAAATAGGAAAGAAAATGATTTTTCTTTTTTCATCAATAATTTGAACAGCTGAGGTATGGCATAGGATAAAACCCTCACAGACCATTTATGAGTTATTCAATAATTATTTTATCTTATTTCTGTATATAATAAATATTATTTAAAAAAATGGAATAAATTTCACAGGGAATTATTTTCATTTTATATTATTCATTTCCTGCATACAACACCATGATAAATATGATTGAATAAACCGAATGTTTATACTTCTTATTATGACTTCACATCATAGTATTTCAAATTTTTACCTCAACTATCATGGCGGACATCGCTTCAATTCGCTTCCAATATGGCGTCGTTATTTACACTCTAATTATATTAATCTCGTTTGTAGGCAGTGATCGAGCATACCTTATACTCTACTTACCTTGGCTGTGGCTGGCAAACTGGATTCTCAACTCCCCGATTTTCAGACTGAGTATTTTATTTGAGGCACCATCTGGATATTTGCGTGCACATGAAACCTTTAGCAGACGATAATTTTTTTTTTTTTTTTATCAATTGAAGGAATATTAGCATACACAACGTTACAACGTAAATAATTATTTTTATCATCGTGTTTATAATTGTATATTATATATAATAAAAGCATTTCTTAGTAGTTCCCTATATATATAATATGTATTCTGTATCTAGTTACATATAAAATAAACACACCCATACCTCGTTATACGTACGCTTGTTATACGTACTTTTCGATTTACGTACTTTTCAAATTATGGCACTAATTCGTTTTACGTATCCAATATTTCGTCATACGACCAATGATATTAAATAAAGAGTAGAATGGAAATACACTGATCATCAGCGCCACCACTATGAACTCAACTATCGATTAGCTTCAAACATGGCGTCGTTATTTCCACTCTAATAAATTAATCTCGTTACACGCGATGCATGCGCCTCAAGTTCTTGTTTTGTTTGTTGAAATTACTTGCTGAATTGTAAGCATAGTTAGCGCCTATGAATTAGACTCTATTTTCGTTATATATTATTATGTTTATGAAGAAATAAAAATAATAAACTAAAGACTATAAAAAATATATACTACTGTGCTATATTATTTCATAAAAAATTGAAAGAGATTCAATT
Organism: Rhysida immarginata; assembly: GCA_023313115.1. Classification (NCBI taxonomy): domain Eukaryota; kingdom Metazoa; phylum Arthropoda; class Chilopoda; order Scolopendromorpha; family Scolopendridae; genus Rhysida; species Rhysida immarginata. The sequence goes on along the minus strand of JAHWFO010076722.1, from coordinate 131,799 downwards.
TAATTTGTATATGTTTGTATCAAAATTTTTGATCGGTATTGTCAAAGCGTCATCAAGGAAATTTATTTTTAAAAAAGTACAGTAATGACCTCTGAAAGCTACATAATAAAACGTCTCACTTTTTCATTGCCTCGATCCTGAAAAGTACGTATTCGTTATACGGATATTCGAGTTACAAACCAAGTTTTTGGAACCAATCAGTACGTATAACGAGGTATAGGTGTACACATGCAGGTAAAAGCACGTAAGCATAACATGTTGTTAATACAGTATTATAATTATAAAAGTGGTAAGATCTGGGGCCCTATTCTCGAAATTTTCGTGTTGCAATCCATCTCACATATACTATCTCATCTCACTTGTGAGATTTCAACTCACAAGTTGCTATTCTGCAGTTCAAACTACAAAACGAACACGACTGGTGAGTTGGCACATCAAACTCCAAGAGTTTCGACATTTCTAAGCGTCTGGAATCGAGACTATTCATCAAGAACGAATCAAATAAGCGGAAACTGTTCCCAAACGATCGAAGATTTGGCCATGAAGAGAGTGGCAGCAAAATTCGTGCCGAAGCTGCTCACGGCGAAGCAAAAGCAACTTCGTGTTGACGTCTCACAGGACATGCTGGCCTCCGCAAACAGTGACCCCGACTTCATGAACACCATAATCACTGGTGACGAGTCCTGGGTGTATGGGTACGACCATAGCATCGTCACCGAAAGCCTCCAAATCAAAAACCGACGAGAGCACAACACACTATCTCCCTCTAATGCTGATTGCCAGCAACTGATGCTATTGAGAGGCGGGAAAAAATTCACGCATACGCACAAAGGTTCAAGGACGGCTCATGCAAGCGCGCGCGATCCAAATCCATCAGGTTTTCGCAAAAAAAAATTAGGTTGGATACTTTTCTCACAGGCCTCGTAATGTGCATAAAATGATGATGCAGAGACAGAACATTAATAAGGCAGCGTCTATTGATGATGCAAAGGAGTCACGTGTGTCTCCCTTGAGTTCCATATCAAACGTCTAGACGACTGGCAAAAAGTTATGTGCCTGGAAAGGAAAGAGAAAGAACGAGTATTGGCCAGAGAAACTCTGCAACTAAAATGGAAAAAGCTATACGGGCATTTGAAACATCTGAGCAACTGGAGTTTCGAATAGAGCAAGAGCTTCTACTTCAAGAGCAAAAAAAACTTTGGTCCCGGTATATCACCTAGAATTCTTTTTTTTCGTATTTTTCGTAGAATGGATAGTCCCTTTGCTCTGTGTTGTATTGATTGAGTTATTATTTAACCAGTTGGGAATTATAATTTAATTTTTTTGAGATTGTTCTGTTTACCTACAAGTGTAATTATCCCGGGCAACGCCGGGTACATCTTCTAGAAGACATCGAGAGAAGAAAGGGAATTGCAACAACTTCAAGTGTACATCTAAAGTAAGATTACGTGAGTAAGAAATTAATTAGACTAGCAGTGGCATCCTTGGAGAGGTCTATCCATTCTGAGCCTTTAAAAATAATTTTTTCAAATTTTTATTAAGAATTTTTACTGTATTAATTATAAGCGTTTTCATGTGTGTTATTTTAAAGATATTTCAAATTTTATTACAAACTAGCAGAGGACCCGGCGTTGCCCTGGATAATTACGCTTGTAGGTAAACAGAACAACTTCAAAAAGCTAAATTAAACCTCCAAATTGGTTAAATAATAACTCAATCACTACAATATAGAGCTAAGGGACTATCTATTCTAAGAAAAATCCGAAAGACAGGAATTTACCTCTTCACTGAAAAAATCCATTCTAGGTGATATACCGGGACTTGATTTACCAAAAAAAAATTTTTTAAAGGCTCACAATGGATGGACCTCTCCAAGGATGCCTTCTAGTCCAAAAACTATACTCACGTAATCTTACTTTAGATGTACACTTGATATTGTTGCAATTTCCTTTCTGCTTTCGATGTCTTGAAGCAAAAATTGGCCATTCATCACTTTCTATAGTCTAGCGGTCGCCGATTCTTCTATTTACTTGCTTACCATTTGCTCAATACAGCACGGAGCTAAAGGAGTGCTTCCTCTATCGTCTTTCACTCTTTCTCAATAGTCTTTTAACTCATTATCTCCAGTTACTGATCATTTTTAAAGATTTTCAAGAAATTGTTATGTACTAAGAATTCTCTTTTCTAAGAAAAGCCTGAATAACAGGAATTCTATGCATTGAATTCTATATTGCACAAACTTTGCCTTGCATTGTTGGTCATGCATATTGTTGATCCTTGCATAGTGTTGGTGCATTGCGTATTGATACCACTGTTGATACCTATTGTTGCACAAACTTTTATTTGCATTGTTGGTGATGAGATATTTCTCATTAATATGCCCTGCCATAACCATGAATATCGATTTTTTATCAATAATTATTATTTTTTCGAAATCTGAGGTAGACAGTGACCTTCCTCATGCTTTGAAGGTCAAGTATGCGAAATTTTATCAAGATCGGAATAAAACTGTAGATTTGTATAAAAAACAAACAAACAAACAAACCCACAAACAAACAAACATCTTTCTTTATATACGTAGAAAAAAAAGTCCGAGCCACGCCGGGGTTATCACCTAGCTTATTTGGTAGCACTGCAGGTCCAAACATTTCCTAAAAATATATTTTGACTATATTCTGTGGGAAAGTGTATATTTTGGAAACTGAAATGCTGACAATGCGTTGACTGAATGTTCGTTTCCAAGAATTTTTGATAATGAACATAAACTGAAAATGCAGTGACAGAACATTAATAAGGCAGCGTCTATTGATTAGGCATAGGAGTTACGTGTGTCTCCCTTGAGCTCCCTATCAAACGTCCAGACGAGTGGCAAAAATTTGTGTCTGGAAAGAAAAGGGAAAGAACGAGTATTGGTCAGAGAAACTCTGCAACTAAAACAGAAAAAGCTAAACGGGTGTTTGAAACATCTGAACAACGGCAATTTCGAATAGAGCAACAGGGTATAAAAGCTTCTACGTCAAGGGCAAGAAAAACTTGAGTCTAAAGTATCTGGTGATGCTCCGCAGTGGTAAGGCAAGTCAAGAAGAGTTTAAATGCTCCGGTATATCACCTGGACTCCCTGTTTTTCATATTTTTCGTAGAATGGATAATCCCTTTGCTGTGTGTTCTATTGATTGAGTTATTATTTAACCAATTGGGAGTTATAATTAAATTTTTTGAGATCTATCTCTTTACCTATAAGTGTAATTAACCCGGGCAACGCCAGATACCTCTGCTGGTATGAACTATGGATGGGACAAGTTATCTAGAGACTGTCAGTAGGGATAGTGTCACAAAGCATTGTGAGCAGCGGTGAGCGCGTTCATAGTTTTCTCCAAAATAAAGCATCTGCTTCCAGCGTGCAGCCTCAGGCGCCATCTATTGCCAGCGATAG
>JAHWFO010076722.1:116375-128356 GCA_023313115.1 Rhysida immarginata | reverse complement strand
TAAAATTAATATGTCTACAATGCTGTTATTTACTTTGCTAGCTTTCACATAATTTTCCACTGCGCTATAAGTTTACACGTGACAGATAGTCTCTTCAAGTGGGAGAACAGGCTCCCTCAAAAACCCAACTGTGTATCAGCCTTATAGAAACTAAGAAGGGTGGCTGACTTAATTTCAGCATGGAGGTCGCCGTTTCCCTTTCCATTATTGTAGGGAGTGTAAATCATTGATCTAAAACTCATCCTTTTTTCTGTATTTCAGATTGCCAAGGATACTAATATGAGCCTTCCTCTTCAGCAATACGTGATAGTTTCCATTTAGCCTACCCAAAGGAATGGAAAAGGAATCTTGAATAAAAATAATCCCTTGATTTTTGTGCAAATCAATTCTGTTAAGTGATGGTGAATTTATTGCATTGCACATTAAAATTGAATGTATTGTTAAATCAATAAATGACTTTGAAAAAAAAAAATTGATGTTTAAAAATTTTAAAAAGATGCTGTTTCTTATCCTATTGTTGTCTACCGTTCAAGATCTGTCAACTCTGTGAGCAGGACGATCGTTATTTTAGAATTTAGCAACAGATTTATCATTAAAATCCTTTTTTCTGCCTACAAGCTAGAACTTCTATCTTCTGCTGGCAAATTTTGACTATAAAGATGATAAAATACAAATACAGGTCGGTATAGAAATGTAAACTTGTGTAAATATCAATATACACGTGTGTAAATTTGTGTAAATAGGTGTGTAAGCCTGTGTAAATTGCTGTATACATGTGTGTAAATTTGTGTACTTGTGTGTAAAATGTGTAAATATGCTATACAGAGGTGCACAAAAGTGTAAACTTGTGTAAATTTATGTATAGACGTATGTATACCTGTGTGAATAGGTGTATATCCGTGTGTACACTTGTATATATTGTTTATACAATTTATGTAAATTTATGTACATATTTCTGTAAGCTTATGTAAATAAGCTGTACAGCTACGTAAATTGTCTATACACGTGTAAATTTGTGCCCATATATGTATAAATGTGTGTAATCTTGTGTAAATAAGCTGTACAGAGGTGTATATAAGCGTAAACATGTGTAACTGTGTGTAAACCTGTGTAGATAGGTGTATACACGTATGTAAATTTGTGTACTTGTGTGTATAAATGTGTATATATTCTATACAGATGTGTACAAACGTGTAAACTTGTGTAAATAGGTGTGTAGACGTATGTAAACAAGTGTGAATAGATATATACCCGTGTGTAAACTTGTGTGTATTGTGTATACAATGTGTGTAAATTTGTGTAAATATGATTATATAAATGTGTAAGTAGCTGTGAAAATATATAAAAACGTATGTAAAAATGTGTAAATAGGTATAAACGCGTATAGTAAACATTCCGTTAGTGAGTCTTAAGACTTGTACAGTCGAGTCAAGTGACCCGAGAATGGCGACTCGGAAATTCGGGTCAAACAATTCTTACTGACATCTGTGTCCAATGACTGTCTTAAATGGGTCGTATTGGAAAAATCATAGGACTCTCACGAGCGGGTCGTATTAACCACATATTGCTGTGAGTGCACTTACAGCAATTTCCAGATCGTAGGACTCATTTTATGAGATCATAGCTCTCTGACTCTATTATAAAAATACAGTACTTCGTAGATATGTTGTACCATCCATCTTCAAGTGTTTATGAACCCCCAACTGATCTAACAGCGCCATACACATCTTTACGGGCCAAGTCATAGGAAATGGGAATCATTTCCGGTAGAGATATGAAATCAAGTTACGAAAACATGGCGGATAGCGATACTGGACGATTTCGCCGGTCGTGTTAGTAAGAAGATTAATACAAAATTATTAGAACTAACACTACTCTTAATATGACTATGGATGGGACAAGTTATCTAGAGACTATCTATCAGTCGGGATTCTCTTCAACTCTGTGTGCGAGAACAGGCTCCCTCAAAAATCCGACGTTGAATAAGCCATTCTCCAACGTTGTTCGTCTTCCTCCTTCAAATTTTACCACTTCAAGAAAAATTAATGAAAGCAGGAATCTAAGTTAGTTATACTTTTTTCTAACGTAAATTATACTTATTTAATACTTCCAAATTTATTTGCTAACCTTTCTTATTCATTATTGTTACGATTATTTTTTATTTACTCGTTATAATCTGAAATGCATTTCCACTGAACAGCATTCATTATTTTCGACTGCTAACAACATGGCTAGTTTCTCGCAGCAAGAATGGATCTAAACACCGGAAGCAGTGTATCGGAGCCTTATAGAAAAAAAAGAAGGGTGGCTGACTTATTTTCAGCACGGAGGTCGAATATGATATTAACTAAAATAAAATGTCGCTGTTTCCCTTTCCATTATTTTAGGGAGTGTAAAACTCATCCTTTTTTTTTTAAAAGCTTTTTATAATTTTGCTGTGTTAGTTTGTTTAGGTCAAATCTTATAATCAATATTAAACCAACTTTCCGACAAGCTAGGGAGCTGCAATTTGACACTTATGCAGAATCGATGACAATTTATGATAAAGAAAAAAATTTTCAAATCGGTTCATTGGTTCGTGTTCTAATGGTACTAACTCATTACTACGAATTGATTGTTGTAACAATTGGACATTTCGTTATGGCGAGAGGTAAATGTATCTATTGTTTATTGTTGCAAAATTAAGCTTTATTGTTGCCACTAAATAAAGCATTATAAAAGCTTGGTTTGATAAAACCCTTTTTACATAATCTTGTTGTATTTCAGATTGCCAAGGATACTCATATGAGCCTTCCTCTTGAGCAATACGTGATAGTTTCCATTTAGCCTACCCAAAGGAATGTAAAAGGAATTTTGCAGATTTATAATGAGAACGATGTAATGATTGCAACAAAAATAATCTCTTGATTTTTGTGCAAATCAGTTCTGTTAGGTGATGGTGAATTTATTGCATTGTACATTAGAAGCTGAATGTATTGTTAAATCAATAAATTACTTTTTTTTTATTTTTTAAATTGATAATTTAAAATTTTTAAAAAGATATCGTTTCTCTTCCTATTGTTGTTTACCTTTCAAGAGCTGTCGCTTTTCTATGAACACAGCGATCGTTATTTTAGAATTTAGCAACAGATTTATCATTAAAATCCTTTTTACTGCCTACAAGCTTCAAGTTCTATCTTCTGCTGACGAATTTTGACTATAAAGATGATAAAATACAAATACAGGTCGGTATACAAATGTAAACTTGTGTAAATATCAATATACGCGTGTTTAAATTTGTATATATAAGTGCGTAGCATGTGTAAATTGGTGTTTACACGTGTGTAAATTTGTGTACCTGTGTGTATAAATGTGTAAATATGCTAAACAGATCTGTACAAAAGCTTGTGTAAATAGGTGTATAGACGTATGTAAACCTGTATGAATAGGTGCATAACTTGTTTATATTGTGTATACACGTGTGCAAATTTATGTACTGTAGCGTGCTAGAAATAGGAAGACCGATTCTCGACACGCCCAGCCTCTATTTAAAAGAGGAAAACCTCCTTTAAATAGTAAACCTTTCCCTCAAAAGCCTTAGGAGCCTACCAAATCCCAAATTAAAGAATAATTTCCTTAAATAAGTAACCCAATTAGATTTGTTGGGATAAACTATATCCAAAAACTGAGCAATTACTGGCGCGGGCGTTAGAGTCGCAACTTAAATGAAAAAATGCTTAATCGGTCAAAAGTCTGACAAATTAAGTTTGGTTACTAATCAAAACTATTATTGTAAAGATCGGCAAAATAATCTCTATAAATTTACCCCCTTTAATGTTTACCAAAGAAAAGAATGTAAACTAACGAGTTCCAAACAAATATTTCCTTTATTACAAAGAGAAATACTAAATGATGGCAAAAGAATTCCAATCGATGAACTGATAATTAAACAGCTGGACGGAAGGTGCTTCCCGTGGGAGTGCATAAAGTCTCGGATCGAACTCGAACAAGCGGAGACTGTTGGCAGGAGAAAGGTGGAAACCAAAAATCGGCTCGTAGAGCGACCAAGAGCCCAAGTAGTGTCTGCCGCACAGGAGCCTCACCAGATGTTGATGGGCTCAGTAGTGGAAACAGGAGTGCACTATAAAAATAATCGATCGGAATATAGCATAACATAATTATTTGAAAACGAAAAAAAAAATTATTGAGGGAGAATTAGACGGAAGGGGCAAGATCTTATGGTCAAGAAAAGATTAAATAAACAAAGAAATAAGATGTAACAGAGACCTCAGGGATTCCAGGAGCCTAAAGGGTAAAACATGCTAAGAATAAGATAAACACAAACCGGGTGGCAAACATAAACGACAGGGTAAGGATACTTCAAAAAAAAAAAAAAACGAAGAACGAGGCACATACACTCGCGGAAGACACAGAGGGCGGGCTATCACAAACAAGTAGAGGCCCTGAAAAGAAAGCAAAGTTATAATACAAGAGAAAAAAAAATAAAGGAAAGAATGAATTTAAAAGGATCACAGGAATGTAAAAAAAAAACTGAAATTTTAAAATAAAGTTCCAAACATTATAATTCTTAAAATTATACTAGAGTCCCAAACGTGATTGTACGGTTTCTTTTTTTCATTTGTCAACAGACGGGAAAATGTTGGATCGTAAACAAATTTCATTGCCCGAATCGGTGGCGGTTATTTTTGTTCGACAACAGTCGTTTTCAACTACTGTGGTGAGGTCCATAGGCGAAGCTAGAAATGAGGTTTCGGCCCGAATTCCATCAAACCGGGAAAATGAGAATGTCAGAGTGAGTTGAATTAAAATTAATCAGCAACAATTTGTATTACCGGAAACCTTCATGATGTCCAATGACGTCGACAACTATGCAGTAAGATCACTAATCAAGACGATCGGGTGGCGTAATTCCGATTCGAATCGATAAAACACAAGCTAGAGTTATTAAGGAAAAAGAAGACAGAAATGGTAGAAACCAACCTGTTAGCCTAGAAACGTCCGAACCCAGTTTTGCTGATTACAAACGACGTCCCTGTCTAGCAACAAGGGGAAAAACCCGGCTCCATTGCCGTAATCAAAAACAAATCTTATCTTAGTAGAAGATTCTGCGTTGGCGTTCCATTTTTTAGGAGCGAAAGATTGTTTCTTCATTAATAAAGTTTCCAGAACTTCTCTATCATGGCAACGACGAACTGCTTGCGTTCAATAGCTGTGGACTAATGCCTTATCTACCACAGCCAAACCATAAGTTCTTGCCGCTTCCCATCTAAGGCTGATGATATGCCCGTAACTGTCCATGGGCAAGACCATACTGACTGTAGCCGTCCGTAGGCAATACCAGACTGACTGTCTTAGTCGGAAAATCTCCAACCCAGGAAAAAAAAATCATGAGACCACAAAACACGCGCTCAAGGGAAAAATTAAAACGCGGGCGATGCTCTAAAAGAGTAACCTCCCATAACAAAGCCTTGATTTACCTAACAATTGCACAAAGTCACATCATATAAGAACGCTAATTCAAACAATCCACCGAGATTAAAACTGCAATAAACATTGTAGTTATAAAAAAAAATACATGAATGAAAAATGAAATATTTTAAGAAACAGTTAAAAAAAAAGCATTATTTATTTGGCCTCCCTTTTTGTAAAGAAATATGATAAAAAGGTGAACGCCGAATAATAAGGACGTTAAAACCCGACTAACACGCTTAAGCTTTTTGGTTTAAGCAAAAGTGAAATATCATACATAATGTGAAGAAATGAATTCTGATAGAAAAGTTTTAAGGCCTGAAAGCAGCAAAATTAGGATGCTTAAGCCAGTAGAGGAGACCCCCATCAAGCCAGAAAGGAGGTGATTTCTCAAAAGAACAAACGATGCCGACACTTTTTCTTCTTTTGTTCTCAGCCTGCTCTGGAATACGCTAAGGTCCTCTGGGACCCTGTCCCTCGCTTTGTGTCCCGAGGCTTTTGGCAGGGTGTGTCTCTGCTTTTCTAAGGCATTACCTTTTTTGGTCATACTCTGGCCCTCTGGTGTGGATTTTTGGGGTTTGTCCTTTTGGGTGTGGTTCTTGTTTTGGGTGTTGGCCCTCTGTTTTGGGTGTGGTCCTCTTTTGGGCGTTGGTCCTTGTTTTGGGCGTAGTCCTATTTTGGGTGTGGTTATTAATGGTCTTTTGGGTGTGGTTTTATTTACCTTTGATTTTGAGGTTCATTTTTGATTACTTTTTGATCAGATTTCCAGTAGTGGGCGGGGTCAAACAGATGAAGGATGTTCTGTTCTTGATAAATCACGTGAAAAGCCATGTTCAGATGTCCTAAGGCTGAAAATAAAATTAATTTCATAATTCTCGGTTGTGCCGCAGCACCAGTGTCCTGACAGGTAAGGGGTCCTCATGCACTCAGCAAAATCCACTTAGGTGATTCTGTCTCACAAGTGAACACCCGTTGACGACCTTAAATACCCACCTAAATGGGAAGGGGTTGACATACTGGCACCTCAAATTGATTACCTAATTACTAATTAACTATTGTTTCTCAGGCAATCAAATTTTCTCCAAGCCCTTTTACAGTTTCTTCTAAATAATACTACTGCTGTTTCAAAACTTAATTTAAATTTTTGTCATAGATGATGCATTTTCTAACCCCGCTAATGCAGCCGGTTTTGTTAGTGTGAAAGGTTTAGCTAAACAAACAAATCATTCTGAAAAAGAGACACGTGAATGGTTAAGGGGTGTGAGAGCTTATACACTACAATAAACCGATATGACATTATTACCCACGTAATCGCATGCGTGTATATGCTCCATTTGAGCAATTTCAAGTGGACTTGGTCGATCTAACCAGTCTGTCAAAACAGAACAATGGTTATAAATTTCTACTTACCTGCATTGACGATTTCTCGCGCTATGTGTGGGTCATTCCTTTAAAAACGAAGACTGGACTTGTACTTCAAAAAAGCCTTTCAAAAAATTTCACAGTCGGTAGCGTTCCTGTAAAAGTGAACAGCGATAAAGGGAAGGAGTTTTTAAACAAGCACATTCAAGACTTTTAAAGAACTCAACATCGATTTCTTTGCCACAGAATCAGATTTGAAAGCTCTTACGATCGAACGATTCATCCATACGTTAAAAACGAGGATGTTTAAGTTTTTTACATTTACCCACAAACACAGATACATTCGTGTCTTACCTGATCTTGTGTTAAGCTACAACCACCGCAATCACAGAGCCCTGATGTCTATGAACAAAATGCCCCAGCTGTATGGCTGAAACAACAGAGTTATTATACATAAGCACACAAACAAATCCAAGTTGCAAATTGGAGATTAAGTACGTATTTCGAAAGTGAAAAACATATTTGATAAAGGCTATCTTCCGAACTGGACTGAGGAGGTGTTTGAGCTTTCAAAAATCATTTATAGAAAACCTGTTGTGTATAAAATAAAAGATTACGATGGCAGCGAGATCTCAGGTGTATTCTATGAACAGGAGTTACAAAAGGTGAAAAAGCCTGAAGTTTTTAACATTGAACAGATTATTCGCTGGCGCACAAGGCGCGGTGTTCGCGAAGCTTCTGTGAAATGGCAAGGCTACCCTGACAGCATGAACAGCTGTGTACGAGAGGTAGATCTTTTAGTGCCTGACAAGTGGCGATTGACAGCAGTTGGGTCCGAGTAGAGCTACCATGTATGAAGACACTGATTTTTATGTTACGTTACCATCAAACTCAACTACTGGTGAACAAATTCATTCCAATACAACAGCTCATTTTATTACACAACTGCCAGGATGCTACGTTTGCAAGGGTGATGGGAGGTTGGTTTATCGAAAATACATTTCCCGACCCTCTTCAAGAACATTACTGCTGTAAACAACACTTTCGAAATAGGGTTTAAGGATTATCTCATAGATGAACAAGTCGATTTCAACATTGTTTCACCAGTAAGAATTCCGACCAGTCTTTCATAATCGAAGTTGAATTGGTCTTACAAACCTATTTGAAAGATGTTCTCTTTTACCATAACACTTCTTTAGACCAAAACGTCACCATGAGTTTGCCTCCGAATGTAGGGATTCGATTTAACACTCCTGAATTCTGTAAAGTGTTCAATGTTTCACCAAATACATTCTAAGATGAACGTTTCTCTCTAAGTCCGGAATACAATCTGCCGTTGAAGTGGGTGTCCGATTTTTCTGTTACGTTAAGGTATCCCAAGTCGGCACCCCTGTAACAAAAAATTGTTGAATTAAAGAGTACCAAATTGCAAAGTAGGGTAGCAGCTATTGATTTTCTAAAAGACAGTTTTAGAATGGCAGGTATCGAGACAAAGATGGTTAATGATTTTGTATTGTTTACAGGGTCTCCAACATGGTTCATTGAATTTCCAGCAGCTGTCAACATTGATTTACACCAGATAGGTTTCTGAACAAGAAATTGAAAACGCCTATTACTATGCCCTTAAATGACACAGATGACGGATTTATCAGTTGTGTTATTTTTGATCCGCCTGACACTCCAGGACAGTGCAACTTAAAAATTCCCGAAGGGTATTATGATAGCCATAGGGATGTTGCTGAGGCACTCGTTAAGTTGATTCCATTGAAAGAACAGGCTTTTTACAAAATCAATCTCACACCTAACAAATGTTTTCATTTCAAATGCACAGAAAGACGCTATATTAGTTTTAGCGAGGGTCTATGTTACACATTGGGTTAACAAGCTGAACTTTCCGACTTGGAACTCGTTATTGGGGAGGGTTCAACCCCAATAGATCTTACATGAGGCATACATGGTTATTATCTGTATACAGACATCATACAACCGCAAGTTATGGTTAACACATTCGCGCCGCTCCTAGGAATTATTCCAGTTTCACATGCCAGGCGAGAAGTGATTTATCAGGCTTTCCATTCACCTGACTACTTCCCCTTAAGTAAAAACGTCATAGACACAATTGAAATAGCGGTTCATTCAGACCATGGGGATTTGCTCTCGTTTTTAACAGGCAAAACTGTAGTGAATTTACATTTTCGTAAGAAACAACTGTAGTGAGAGGTTGATTTCTTTTTTCTGTCCTCCTTAATTACTTCAAGATGCATATACCCTATCATCCGAACCAGGAAGTAATTTCAAGTTACTATTTAAACTCGAGGAAAAAAAAAAACACCACGGGCATTTATGCAGATATCGGTCAACAGCTTTATATTTACGTGTTTACGACGTGAATGTAGGCTCTAAACTGAAACAACAAGGATTTGAAATTGAAGGTCTCTCCATGGGTATCGGTTCCACAGCAAGCAGACTCACAAGCTGTCCGGGGACCAACCAATGGGTCGGGGTCGCGTCGCAAGGCGGACCGACAAACAGGTTTCCCTCGAATGTTGGAAACACGACGGACGGTTAACGGGCTTTGAAAAAGAAGTCCGATCCCCTTGGAAAGACCTTCAATTTCAAATCCTTGTTGTTTCAATTTAGAGCCCACATTCACGTCGTAAACCTTTAAATATAAAGCTGTTGACCAATAGCTGCATAAATACCTGTGGTTTTTTTTGTTTTTTTTTGCTCTTTAAAATTTCTTTAATGAAGCCAATGGAGCGATCTACACCCACCATCAGAAAGGACCGTTGCTTCGACTTTGTAGTGTTTGTATATTATTATTGTTGATTGCACTGCATTGTATGAACGGTTATGAGGAAATTATAAAAATAATGTATTACATTGATAATAACAAACAGATAATTATCCTGGAAATAAATCATTTGTAGGGGTTGTTTAAAAACGCAGTGAGGTACGAGTTTATTTGGTGATGTTTTACTGAAGATAAAACGACTTAACGATAAATATCGACAATGCTAAAACCGTCTGCAGAGAAATACCACAATCGTAAAAACTGTCTACCGAGAAATTCCGCAATCGCAAAAACCGTCTATGGAGAAATTCCACAATCGTGAACACCGTCTATGGAGAAATTCCGCAATCGTAAAAACGGTGTATGGGGAAATTCCGCATTCGCAAAAACTATCTACAGAGAGTTTTTTGTCGTTGCAAAACCCTTCCACGTAGAAATTTTGGCTTTGCCAAAAACAAACTTACCTGTAATCCCGTTGTGATAAAACTGTACATCGGATAATTTCACAGAGTTTGAATTACGTATGTTGTGGATTTTGAAATAAAGTGCGTTCAAAAAGAGATTTGCGTCATTCAACATTCAACATAGGCTTTGTAAACTCTTGCGAAAAATTTCCTATCTCATCTTTTTTCCATCATGGAAATAAATGCAACTATTAAATTTACGCAATACTTTTCGGCTCTTGTTGCTGGTTGTTCGGGAAGCGGAAAGTCTAAATTAGTAGCTCAAATGTTAAAGTATAGGACGAAGTGATGGACCCGCCATCTACGGAAATAATTTCCTGCTATGGAGCTTTAATCCCTCTGGTTGTTAAAAATCTGAACGTACCTAACATTACGTTTCATGCAGGGGTGCTAGATGAAAAGTTGATACACGAACGTATACCTGAACAGGCTTTACTGATTTTAGACAATTTATTAAATGAAGTGAAAAATAACGAAACTGTTGAGAAAATCTACACACGATACAGTCATCATCTCAACTTCTCTGTGTTGTTAATAACTCAGAACCTCTTTGCTCATTCAAAAATCATCCATACAATAAGTTAAATACTCAGTTCATCTTTCCGCTAAAGTCACCTAGAGACATAGGACAGATTCGCACCTTGGCATCGCAAACAGGTTACGGTCGTTTACTCATCGAGGCCTTTAAAGATGCCACTCAGGAGCCGCATAGTTATTTACTACTTGATTTAACTCGGAGTTGCCCCGATGTTCTGAGATTGCGTAGTAAGATTTTTCCCCACGAAAACTATATTGTGGTCTATGCGGATAAAACATGGCTTTAAAGACGCTGAACGTCATTTTTAAATTGACTGAATAGGGTGGTGATACAACAATGATTCCTCTGGTTGTGAAACATCGTCATTTTCTAGGAGCTTTGAAACACTCGACTCCTCAGCATAGGAAATTATTAATGCAACATGCAACTCTTAATCAAGTTAAAGCACTGTGTGAGATCTGTCACAACATTCTACACCATAGAGTCGACTGGACACCACCCATTAAACAGCATTTGTGGAAAATAAAAGGTTTAGCCCATAAAAAAAAATTTCATTAAGGGCCAAGAAAACTTATCTGAACCAACGTGGAAACGGAATCCTGCTTCCACTTTTGCTAGGAAGCGTAGCTGCACCTATTTTGAATAAATTAATTAGTTAAGAACATGTAAAAGTACGTTTTACTACCTGCTCACGAATATCAAAGGTTCCTTCATGCAACGGTCCAGGGCGCCCCGATGTCATCGCGTCCCGCAGAACATACCTAACTTAAGACTGAATCGAGCGTGGTTAATGATGTTGAAAAAAAACGTAATAAACAACTGGATTCTCAAATCAACGAGATTTTAAAAGCATCAAATTTGATTGTGCATCAGAAAATGGATCTTTATTTAAATACACTTCAAAAATATCTAAGAACAAAGCACCGGGAAGCCCATTCGAAACAAACAAGTCTTTCAACCCAAACCAAATCTCAAACACCTTCAAATCCGTCTTTAATGCCCCAAACACCGTCACTGCAATCGCTTCAAAAAACACCTACTCATCCGTATCCACAACAACTCGTCTATTCACCCGATTTTTGCACGGCTACAGGTTTAAAAGAAAAAATCCACGATGATAGCGATATCGCTATGGTTAGCGCTCCCGACGGGGCCTACAACGAGGTCAGACGACCAGGAAACGCCGCGAGTTTGCTTGTTGAACAGACCTCTCCACGTACACGCTTCATAGAGACACTTCGAAAGAGATCTGATGTTATCACGTAGAATAAAAAAGCAACTGTGTCAATCGGCGGGAAATCAATATGATCAATCAATCAATCAATCAATTTATTTCAATATATTCTTACTATAT
>JAHWFO010076722.1:77992-101375 GCA_023313115.1 Rhysida immarginata | reverse complement strand
CTATCCAGTTTAGTGAAATCCTTCGTTATGGACTTTCTTCGGTTAATTGAGACTTTTCGCCATTGTTCCACTCCTTTTGCACTACAAATTTGATCATCATCAGGATCTTCGCAATTTTATCTTCGAAAAAAGGGAACTCGTCAGAAGAAGCCCAGCAGCGTCTTTCTAATCAATTATGTATTCTTTGTTTGTTTGTATATTTTTTTTTCTGCCTCTAAAAAAAGAAAATGGGAAAAAATAAAAAGCAACAAATCCGCTTGGAATTAATTTTTCTTTATTTAATTTAATCACAGACTTCATTTTAGGTTAATAAAGATTTAAAAAAGAATTAAAAACCTAAATAAGCTATTTTTTGTTCCTTCTTGGCGGTAATCAACAGATTTTTTAATCCTTTCATTTCATAATTTAATCTACTTAACGGTAATTAAAGTAATCCCTCGCGAGACATGTAATTTTGGGGTTTAGAGGACTAGTAAAGGGTTGTGGGTTTCTGTAGCTGTGCGTGTCACTGAAATGGCACGCTACAGCGTAAACATGTGTAAACCTGTGTAAATAAGTGTATACACGTCTGTAAATTTGTATACGTGTGTGTTTAAATGTCTGTAAAGTTGTGTAAATATTCTATACAGATGTGTATAAAATTGTAAACAAATGTATATAGGTATATACCCGTGTGTAAACTTGTGTATATTGTGTAAATAGGTACATACACGTGCGTAAATTTGTGTAAATATAACTATATAAATGTGTAAGCAGCTGTGAAAATATATAAATATGTATGTAAAAATGTGTAAATAAATATATAAGTGTATAGTAAACATTCCGTTAATGAGTCTTAAGTCTTGTACAGTCGAGTCAATTGACCCAAGAATGGTGACACGGAAATTCGGGTTAACAACGCTTACCGACATCTGTGTCCAATGACTCTCTTAAATGGGTCTTATTGGAAGTCATAGGACTCTCACAAGCAGGTCATATTAACCGCATATTGCTGTGAGTGTAGGCAAATTAGCTATGATTTCGCGCCGAAGTTGCTGGAAGACCAAACCATTATAAATACGGAAGCAGGTTGTTTCTGAAGAAATGGGTGAGATGCAATTTAATAGCCTTTGAACGTGGGATGATTGTTGGAGCTCAGAGCCATGGAGCCAGTATCAGCAAAACAGCTGCATTCGCTAAATGTCCAAGAGCAGCTGTTGTTAAAGTGTTTAAAGACTGGACTGTCAGACGAAAAACTGGGTTTGAATGTGCAAATGGTGGCCGTCAGCGACTAGTCAATGTTCGGGCAGAACGGAGAGTGGCAAGATTAGTACAAACCAACAGAAGGGCAGCAGTGCATCAAATTACTGCACATCTTAATCAAGGATCCTCTCAAATGATCTCTGAACACACTGTTTGCTCTACACTGCATTGTATGGGATATGGAAGCCGAAGGCCTGTTCGAACACCTTTGTTGTATGCAGTTAACAAGATAAAATATCTCCATTCGCACTTTGTCCATTGTTACATTCATTATACACGTTCACTATGGCATTATGTGAACAGTTCACAAAAGCTGCGGTTTCCGAAATGCTGCCACCTTTAGCATGGTACCTGATGATCATACCTTTTCCAAGGTCGGTTGGGTTGCGTGCTTTACCCATGACGGTGACTATTGCTGCACAAACTGTTCCTCCGAAACCACCTTTATATGTATTTCAAGGATTGGACAGTCGAGCATATGAAAAAAAGTTATGTGGTTCGATGAAACACGTTTTCAGTTGCATCATACAGATTGCAGAGTGAGAATTTGGTGGACACAGCAAGAAAGCATGGACCCCACATGCATGAGTACAACCCTTCAAGCTGGTGGGGGCTATCATATAGATGGGGGTTTGGGGAATGTTTTCCTGCATGATTTGAACCATTTAATTCGTGTGGAACAACGTCTGAATAGTACAACATATCTAAGTATTGTTGCTGATCGAGTTCATCCTATCATGTTGATGGCATAACCCATTCGAGATGGCTTCTTCCAACTAGACAATGCGCCATGCTACAGTGCTCGTATTCGCTACTTTCAGTTTAGGTGGCGCCACCCTTGTGGTATTTACTTGAACGGAGCTAAGTAGGATTCGCCGTAGTTTAAATAAGGCTCAACACGTTGTTACAGCTAAAGAAATGAAAGGAATAAGTAACAAATACTGCCGTGTGTAAGGCTGCAAATCAAAAAGGATGTTACATGCAGTAAAATTACATTTTTTCCCCAAAAAATAATGCCATTAGAAAAAGTTGGTAAGTAAAACTTACAATGGGGAAAACAGTTACAGATACATGTGTATCAACACAATTTTTTTTCCCATCACCACCTTTTAAGCATAAATTAGCAATGGTAGGGTAAAAGATGGAAAATGTTGACATATTTTAACATATACTACTAATTGTGACGTTCAGGTTAAGAAGAAGTCACGTTTGTTCGTTTAAGTGGGAGTGGGTGCGTTCATAATTAGTTTGTGTCGTTTTATTTTATTTACTGTTGTTTTATTAAGTCTGTGTCGTTGTATGAGTGTGATTGTTTAGCGTTTAATTAAGTTATCGTTATTGTTGGTTGAGGGGTTAAGGCCGTGAGCGATCGACAATGGTCTTCTGTTGGGACTGGGAATTGTTGGGATGCTTTCCCGGAATATAGCTCAGCTTCCAACGGGGGATTGTTGAGATCGTTTTCGGAGAAAACGATGATCGTGTCAACGCTTTTGTTGAAAAAAAAAATTTGTTTTTTTATGATTATGAAGTTTTTGTCTTTGGTGTTCTTCTCGATATACTGGTTGATCAAGGAAGCTTTGGAAATATAAGTGATAAAGAATAGTCCAGAGCATAACGACTCGTAATGGAACCATTCTATTTCTGAAAACGGAACGTTCACATAAGCAGCCTCAAGAAGTCACTCCGATATTGTAAAGAAATTTAATGAGGGTTCGGAAAGAAGAATATACGACGGCATTTTCGTAGCAGCTGGACGACATTGCATAAGTATTCCCTTTCAAATGCTCTAATTGACATTATTCTCTTTGATATAGTTAATCATTGTTCAATGTGCCTTTTCATTTTGATCCACGGCATATGGCTATATCGGAGCGAAACAGACTGAGGAACGAGAACGCCCGTGGAACCACGAATGATGAGCCGTGCGAGCCAGCCAAGGACAGTGGTCACGCTGAACGGAGTAGTATCCATGGAGCAGATTATTAGAAGGAAGGATAACTAGGGTGGCTACATGCGAAGATTTTGGTGAGTTCGTCCCAATGTAGTTGCTAAACTTTAGTGTTCAATTTAAACTGAACTATGAGGAGCGTAACAGATATACCAATGCAGTAGGAGCCCCGACTTTGAGAAGAGGATTAACAGTTGTCACACCTGTGCAGATCTTTAAGCAGACTGAACTGAATGCGTTCGAGATAATAAATTTCCGAGCACACGGCAAGCCGATAAAAGACTATTCTCCAAAAATAATAGAAATTTTTTTTAAGCACTTTGTACTAGTTATTGATAGACTTATGGTTGGGAAAAGCAAGATATATTTAGTTTTAAGCTGACTAGCGAACCTGGCACATGCACTCACGATGCTAAATATGGATAGCCGAATGATCGATACTGCCAGTGGGTAACCATCTCCCATTCATGAGTGCCCAAGAGGGGTCACTGTCTCTCCCCCCTTTAGTTGCAATAATAAAGGAGTGACGTTGCGCTATCGAGTGCTAATTTTTCGGAATATTTGTTTCGGGTCATGAATGGGCAGAGCAATCCCAAATCGCGAGCAGTATAGATATCTTCACACCCAAACCTACAGTGGTCAATTGTCCCTGAATCTAGTGAGCCAAGGTGCCGGCTTTGCTGGGCTAAGTCGCTGGGGGTTAATTAAGAATATATGAACTTATTTTATTTAGCAGCATGCAAACTTCATGGGCCCATTAGTCGTAGTGAGTTTCAGTATTATAAGAGGAATGTGGGTTGTGGTTTATGTAAGATTATTAAACCAAATAAATTAAGGTACCTAATCACAGT
The DNA here is from genome assembly GCA_023313115.1 of Rhysida immarginata. NCBI lineage: Eukaryota > Metazoa > Arthropoda > Chilopoda > Scolopendromorpha > Scolopendridae > Rhysida > Rhysida immarginata. Next base: position 97,334 of record JAHWFO010076722.1, on the reverse strand, counting down.
GGTAGTAGGTCTTATTTCCAATTATCGGTCCCGAACCCTTAGCGCTCACCCACTTCGAACGTAGGACAATAAGTCTGACGACTATATGATACACATAGTGGGGGTGGGGACGCTACATAATAAAATGAAATAATATTCAAAAATTTTTTTAAAGTTTTTTTCATGTACAATACATTTACATGCACGTAATTTTACGGTAAAATCACTATTTCTATTGTTAGCTGCATTAGTTATGATAATATTGTTTTGTTTGTGGGTCATTAATAAGCAAACAATTAGGTCATTTATTATTAGGAACAATTTTCATCTTGAATCTACTTTTTCATATTTAATCAACTAATAACTTTCCAACTAAGAAATAAAATATTTTTGGTATGCCAACATTAAAACGAAAGAGGAAATAAAGTGCTATTCCTAGCAGGTGCTTGCCACATCTATCACTTGAAAAATATACCATCATACAGAAAAATATGATGGAAAAAGCATGTTGATGGAAAACGGATGGTGAGGTGGGTCCTACTTTCACCGCCATTTTTCAAAAACAGCAGCGCCCTCTATATTTACTGAAAGTAGCGAATTGTGTAGGAGTGGTTTGAAGAATATGAGGGAGACTTTACCTTGCTTAGGTGGCCCCGACAATCACCCAAAGGAACTGTTGAAATGATTGTGTCTGGTAATTAAGCGATTCCTAATATTAGAATGAAGCTTTTTTTTTGTAAAGCACTTTCAAAATTAATGGCTTTTCTATTTTTAAATTTTCAAATGATGAAATAGGAACTAGATTGACAGATCTCAATCTAATTGAGCATTTGTAGGACGAAGTTGAAAGAGCCATCAGGCAGGTGGTCCACAACCATCAAATCTCACACAATTAGACAATGCTATCCATCATGCATGGTGTCAGATTCCTCGCATCACCTTTTGACATCTCGTAGAGTAAATGCCAAGAAGAATCGCCGCAGTATTGAAGGCAAAAGGTGGCCCAACGAAATACTGATGGGTGATCATAATAATCTGGCCACTCAGTGTATTCAGAACCTGCTCTGAAAATGTCCGGTTTGCGCAACTGCTGTTGGCTTCAGAATTTTTTTTGTCTTTGATGCATCCATTTTCACATTGCCAGTCGTATGTGTTAAAAATACAACAAACTTGCTGCTTTTTTATAACATTTTTTATCACAACAATGTCCAGTTGGTCATGGCAGCCCCCTGATTGCTTGGGTGGCAAAGAGTACCTCAATAGGGTCACTTGAAAAGTTAAATACACAAATAGTCAGCAATTCCATGAAACATTCAGCAACTGACTGGCATGTTAAGACAAGTGCTTCATATGTATCAGCACTCGGTTCTGAATCGATGACAAATGTATTCTGAAGACAGTAAAGGCAGTCATCATCTTTACGGCTATAATGTCGTGAATCTGCTAGAACTTTAGTTATGTACTTTGTATAGTTGCTCACATCCATGCACGCAAAGCATTTTAAAATTGTTTGAATAAAATCAATGCACTTTAATGTATACGCTACATCTGATGGGAAATAATGGCGACTCTGAAAAAATTTTAAAGCTGCTTTAACTGGAGGAATAAAAATGTCCACAGCACGTTTAATATTCATGTTTTCTATACAATTTGATTCAATATGCTTCTTTGATAAAAATCGCACTAGCTTCGTCATAAAATTCATATTCTTTTTGAACATCAAATAAATTTTTTAGATGCTTACCAAAGGAATGTCGTGAAATTTGCGATCGTACATTTCTAATAATTTCCTGCATTAACAGGAAAAAACAAAAAAAGCAAACAAATTGTAAACGCTTCCCAGTATTATTCTCAAAATTTAATTTTTTTTGTATTCAGTTTTGCCAGTATTCAATTAAAGTGTTTTGGTCTGTTGGAACATCCTTCTGAAGGTAATAAATATAAATGAAATCAAAAATGATGAATGAAAAAAAAACACTTGGATGGGTAAATGTCTATGAAAATTTTCAAGTTAAAAATCCTGTTTTCAAATAAGTAGAGATTTTTTTCTTGAAAAATTACTAACACGTAGCCGTAATAAACAAATATTCCACTTAGTCACAGGCTATTCATGCAGCAGGCAATCCTAGGCTACTAGCGCCACACATTTCTGTGTGGCGATCCATGGAAGCACTACGATTAGGCGGGCTTGTAGTAATACAGTGGGCTTTGCTCGACTAAAGCTAGAGCGTACTTCAGAAACGACGCGCCCAGGCAAGGCCCGGCCTGCGTGATAAGTGAGCAAGGGTTCCTGGTAAAAGGGCGCTGTCAGGACAAAAGCAAGCTAGTCCATCAAACCAAAAACAAGAACATACAAATAGCCACCCTAAATATTGGATCCCTTACTAGACGATCAATTAAACTTGCATACATACTGAAAGAGCGCCATATTGACATCTGTGCTTTACAAGAAACCAGATGGAGTCGCTCAAAATCAAAAAGCATTGGTAAGGGCTTCAAAATCATCTACCACGGCTCACCAAAAACCCGAAATGGTGTAGGTATTATCATCTCCCATAAATTCCGAGACTCAGTAGCTGAAGTTCAACGTTTCGATGAAGGTCTTATGAAAAGTTTGATTCATTGTTGGGTGAATGAATTGTTAATTTAAGTTAATTTAAGTTGAATGCGACCATTATTTAGGGTTAAAAATGTTTTGTAATTGTTGAAGAACTAAAGAGACTTAGTAACTGTTGTAACGATTTGTTGGCTCGAATGTTTTTCAAATAAATCATATTTACCAATAAAAGGGACTTCTAATGTTTCTTAATATGCAATTATTATACCATGGCAGAACAATATGGTAGCAGAGCATGGTTTTGCTGAACATAGAAGTTAAAGGAAAAGGAAGAGAAAAGAACGTCAATCGACATGGCAAAAGGAGGATTTGCTAAACTGAATGGAGAGAATTACCTAGAACGGAAGAAGAATATACACTGCAAACTCCTAGAAAACGGGTTAATACATTTTTCCGAAAAATCAAATTTCGTATTGAGAGATGAACGAGTGAGATTGAAAAAATGAAATATGAAATTAACGAAGGAAGAGTGTTTACAATAATTGTTCTTGCATGTGAAGAGGAGTTAAAACCTGCGTTATGGGAACTGGAAAAACCAAAACTAGTATGGGGAAAACTGCAGAAGATGTATGAACCAAAGAGTATGGTAATGAAGACATTGTATAAAAGGGTATTTTTGAATGTCAGAATGGAGGATAATGAGAATATGGAAGCATACATAAATGGAGTTGATGCATAAGTAAAGAAAATTAAGAATGCGGGCAGTGAAGTCACATCAAGAGAGCATGCATTCCAATTAATAGAAGGATTGGATGATAGTTATGATTCCCTCCAAAGAGAATTATCTAAGATAAAGAAAGAAGATCTCGATGCTGGAAAGTTAAAAAGAATTAACGGAAGAAGGAGCCAGATTAAGACATAAATCAGAGAAGATGAAAGAAAGAAGGAGTGTATAATAAGAAGGAGTGGTGATGGCAGCAGAAAACCAAAGAGAAAATGATAAAGATGAAAGGAAAGAAAGGAATGGGTGAGAAATGATATGTTTTCAATGTGGGGGAAAAGGGCATGTCAAACGAGTATGTCCTACCGGAAAAAAATTGGAATAATTTCAAAGATGACGAGGATCAAAATGAAGGAAGTATTGGGAAGGAAAGGTAATGAAGCAAACAGAGAAAGAGAGAAATTGGAAAACTTCCGGAAGATATTACAATGGTAACCAGGAGAAGCAAGGAAGGAGATTCAATAGAGAAAACTATGGATATGAGATGAATAACAGTAGAAGATATAACTATGGGAACCAAAGAAGTAAAACCGACAGAGAAAGTTTTTGTGCTGAAGTGAATAGCATCGAAGTATCATCTGACAATGAATTTTGTATTGATACCGCATCTACTCATCACATAGTATTTACGAAAAGATATTTTGTGAATTTCAAGACTGAGTCAAATATGTTAATCAAACTTGGAATTAACAATTACCCTATAGAAGGTATAGGAAACGTTGAACTAATTTGGAACTACGTGATGTACTCTATATTCCCGGGTTGGGAAGGAATTTAGTTTCAGGAAGACTGATAGTAGAAAAAGGATATAAAGGGGACATATCGATCGAAGGGATCAATATATATATAACAGATTCAATAAGCGGATTATCCATGATCCGTTGGAAGGCAGATTCTTCACATTTCGAATAAAAGATGTTGAAAAGGACATTGACGACCATGGACAGGTATTTCAAATATCGAAGCAAGAAGAAGTAGATATATGGCATAAAAGATTAGCGCATACAGACATAACGATACAGAAAATGACAAAACTAAAATTAGTAAGGGGATTACCCGAAAATAGTATCAAGATCATGAAAGACAGATGTGAAGATTGTATTAAAACGAAGATGACAAAGAGGAGACATGAACCAATTGGAATAAAGACTACTTCATTAATGGAATTAATGCATACTGATGTAATGGGTCCAATTAGAACAATGTTGTTAGGAGGAAATCAATACTTATTGTCAGTAATTGAAGATTCGACACGTTATGCCATGATTTTCCCATTGAAAACCAAAGCTGAAGTGGCAAATACGTTGATTGCATGATAAGAATAATGGAGAAACAAACTGGAAATAAACTCAAAAGATTAAGATCAGATAATGAAATGGAATTTTGGAACCAAACTGTCGAAGAATATTGAAAGAGGAATAATCCATGAAACTACCGTAATCTATACTTCACAAATGAATGGAAAAGGGGAAAGATATAACCAAACGATAATAAACTCAGTGAGAGCAGTAATGTTAAATGCAGAATTACCAAATGAGTTTTGGGCTGAGGTGGCGATGGCAGTGTCTTTTGTGAAAAACTATGTATGCCATTCGACGACGGGGAAAACACCATTCGAGAAATTAAGAGGTTATGTCCCTACAGTATCTTTTTTAAAAAGAATTGGCTGCCTATGCTTCGTGAAAACACCAAAAGAAAAGATACAGTCTAAACTGGAGAGCAGAGCCAAAGCAAGAATTCTATTGGGATACTCTAGACATACCACAGGATATAGAGCCTGGATACCAGAAGAAAAATAGTTGATAACAACCAGACAAGCAATATTCAAGGAAGAACAAAATGGCTGGGAGTAGTGATTAACGATAATCAGAATCATAAAGGATTGGAATGGATAATCGACGATGAAGTAGACGTTGACGAAGGAGATACCGCAACGGGGGTGGAAGCTATCACCGAAAATGATGACGAGGATGAGACTACCGAAGAAGATACCCAAAAGAATGTGAATGAAAGGGAATTAGAGGGAGATACTCCAGGGAGTACAGAAGATGAAACTGTAGAAGAGACTAAAATGGAGCGAGAAAATGAGACATCGGGAGAGGAACATGACTTGTACGAAGAAATAAATAGAGGTTCACAGTCAAATGAAGAGGATACAAGAGAAGTAATTGAAGAGCATCAGAAAACAATAGACACAGAGGAAATAAGTTATGGGAATTATGAAAGCGACAATGATGAAGAATGGACTATGCTAAGAATTGATGGTCATAATATATACTACCCTCCAGGAAAAAAAGAAGGGTTAGCCGACAAAGTGGAAGTGAGAAAGTACTGTTCAACAAATAATTTAATGGTTCCTAGACATTATAAACTGATAAACACTCCGGAGAAAAGGAACAAGAAAGGTGAAGTAGATGTTTCTGAAATAAGAATACCCAAGTATTACTAGGAAGCCACAGTGTCAGAAGGAAAAGAAAGATGGAAACAAGCCATGGATGATGAAATCGAATCAATGAAGAGTCGGGGATTATGGGAAATCACGGACAGACCAAATGATAAAAATGTGCTGGGAAACAAATGGATATACACAGTTAAAAGAAAACAAGACTGTTCCGTTGAAAGGTAAAAGGCAAGAATGGTGGTTGGCGAAAGGTTTCAATCAACTGGAAGAAGTCGAATATGATTCAGTCTACTCGCCTGTGGTAAGTTTTCCATTAATTCGCATGTCCTTAATTATCTTAACACTTTGCCTAGGCTAGGTCAATTCGCAGGTAGACGTAAAATGTGCCTACCTGTACGGAAAAATGGACCGAGTTCTATATATGGAACAGCCAAGGAGTTATGAAGAAGGGGACCGAAAGACTAAAGTGTGCAGACTCGTGAAATCTATATATGGACTCCATCAAAGTGGAAAATTATGGAATATGGAACTTCATCAAGCTGGGATTCAAGCCTTTGGTCTCGACGAAGTGTGTACATGTGTATGAACATAAAGCAGTTCTACTGGTGTATGTGGACGATATCGTACTGTTCAGGAAATCTGAAAAGACTCTAAGGGAACTTGAACAAAAAATATCAAATGTGTATGAGATTAGAGTGAATCATCCTATAAATAAACTATTGGGAATAGATTACAAGTTTAAGGAAGATAAAATATGGATAGAATAAAGGGAGTATATAGAGAAATGCTTAAACAAATTTGTAAATAAGGATTTGGCATGTGCTAAAATACCACTAGATCCGGGTTCAATTTATTCAGGAGAAAGGGAAATAATTGCTGAAAAGGATGGGATAGATCTTAGAACTTTAGTAGGAATATTACAATTTATCAGTCATAGAACCAGGCCTGATATAGCATTTTTATCGAGGTACGCAACTAATCCAAGTAAGAATCATTGGTTTATAGCTGAGAAAATATTTTCCTACTTGAAAGGGACACGAGACTGGGGAATACAATTTAAAGAAAGGACAGGGAAGAGAATAGTGGTATACGTTGACGCGGATTGGGCGGGGGACCCAAGAGACAGAAAATCAACATCAGGATATGCTATATTTATTGGAGGAAATTTAGTTGATTGGAAAATTGTGAAACATGAAACGGTAGCATTGTCAAGCATAGAAGCAGAACTGATAGCAATAGCCGAAGCAGTAAAAGAAATATAGTTAAAGCAAATAATTGGTGAAATTGAGGGAATAATTAGTAATATAGATAAACCAGTTATATATAGTGATAACCAAGCTGCTATATGTTAAGGAAGGTAGGGAATCGGTTATAAATAGACACGTGGACATAAAATACAAGTTTGTGCATCATCAATACAAAAGGGGGTTATTTGAGATCAAACACATCATGGGAAAGGAAAACGTAGAGGATATTTTTACTAAACCTTTACTCTTAAAAAAATTTAGAGAATTCAGAGAAATGATAGTTTGCAGATTGTCAGACGACGAGGATAATTAGTTACAGAATAGTAGAAAATGGTGGGTTATACTCAGATGGTGGGATATGGATATGGAATTTATGATTATAATAGGCTGATCTTAATTCAATGTAATCAATTTGTATCAATATTCAATATTAATGTGTATTAATTTATAGTTGAAATGAATTGAAGAAAGGGGGGGGGGATTGTTAGGTGAATGAATTGTTAATTTAAGTTGAATGCGACCATTGTTGAGAGTATTTGTTTTGTAATTGTTTTGTAATTGTTGAAGAACTAAAGAGACTTAGTAACCGTTGTAACGATTTGTTGGCTCGAATGTTTTTCAACTAAATCATATTTTACCAGTAAAAGGGACTTCTAATGTTTCTTAATATGCAATTATGATACCACGGCAGAATATTCATACAACTAATAACCGTATTCACTTTTTCTCTGCCTATGCCCCACAAACTGGACAATCAAACCAAGAAAAAGATGCTTTCTGGGCTCTGATAGATGAAAAGACCAAGAAAGTCCCCAAAGAGGACTTTCTCATCATTGCTGGTGACCTGAATGGCCATATTGGATATGCAAAAGACAATCACACCTGCCATGGTGGCCATGGTTATGGGACACGAAATGCTGATGATGATCGAATGCTAGAATTTGCCAACTCACACGATCTCATCATCTGGAACACACGGTTTCAAAAACGAGATTCCCAACTTATTACCTACTACAGTAGAGAAAAGGGATCACAAATTGACTTTATCCTCATTAGAAGATCCTTTTTAAAATCTGTCACCAATCCAATGCTAAGGTCATTCCATATGAAACAATTGCTACTCAACTCCACCCAGTCATCTGTACACTCCATATCCAGCCACCAAAAGTAAACAGAAGAGAACGTATTGGCCCCGCTCATATAAAATGGGAAAAACCCAATGGCAAAGAGCCAGGATTTGCTGTGAGCATACAGCTCCTACCCATCAGTTCAGTAGAAGAAAGCTGGCAAAAAGCAAAGAACATGATCCATCAAGCTGCAAAAGCTGAACTGGCTTAACAAAACCTGGACTAGACACATTGACAAGGAAACATGGCTCTGGACAGATGATGTCAAGGAAAATGTTAGAGAGAAAAAACGCTTATAACACTTCCTTGCTAACAAAGACCAAAAAAACTGGCAAAGGTATAGAACTGCACGCGGGATTACAAAAAAGGCAGTAGCTGCTGCAAAACATGCCCACTATGATGAATTGTACAAGAAGCTTGACACTCCTGAAGGTGAAAATCCATTTATCGCCTTATTAAATCCCGACATAATCAAACAGAAGACATTGAAAAATTCATTGGAATTAATGATGAAAATGGCAAAATAATTAATAATCACAGAAAAGTCACTGAACGCTAGCGATACTACTTTGAAAAAATCTCAACAGAAGAATTTCCACACCCACCAATAACCACATATCCATCCACCCTTAGCCCAATGCCACCAATCACTTCAGACAAAGTCAAGCAAGCGTTAAAGCAGATGAAGCCAGAGACAGTAACCAGACCAGATGATGTGGCAGCAGAGTTTTGGAAGTCACAATCACAACACTCGTATTTCAGCAAATGGCTAGCACAGTTTTTCAACCAAGTCATCAAGGGAAAGAGGACACCCGCTGACTGGCAACTCAGTACAACCATCCCTGTAAGGAAAAAGAAGGGCAACCCAGCAGACTGTTCAAATTACCGACCAATCAGACTATTCTCACACACGATGAAAATCTTTGAACGCATTCTTGACAAGAGAATCCGTGACATCATAAGCTTGACAAACAACCAGGCTGGATTTATCAAAAAATGTGGAACCACTGATGCCATACACGCAACCAGCCTTTTACTTGAAAAACACAGAGAAAGAAACATTTCCATGCTGTATTCCTGGACCTTGAGAAAGCATTTGATTGGATACCTCATGATACCAACTGGTCTGCACTTCGTAAGCATGGAATCCAAGAGCCGAGGGTAAAACTCACTGAATGGGTAAAACTGCTCTACGAGGAACCCAAGAGCCGAGTACAGGCTGCTGCAGGACTATCAAGAAACTTCCACATCACTGTGGGGATACACCAAGATTCAGCCCTATCAGCACTCCTGTTTATCCTAGTAATGGATGCCATCACGCAAGAACTGCAACACCCTGTTCCCTGGACACTCCTATATGCTGATGATGTCATGCTGGCCTGTCAAACAAAGTCAACATTAAGAGCAGGCCCAAGCCTGGAGCAGTCAACTCTCAAACTTTGGACTTCAGCTAAATATCAAGAAGGCTGAATACTTAACAATAGATCCATCTGAACATGGCACAATACAGATTGATGGCAAGGATTTGCCTAAAACAGAGAACTTTAAATATCTTGGTTCAATCATCACAGTTGATGGCAACATGGCTCCAGAAGTCACTGCCAGAGTGAATGCAACTTGGATGAAATGGCGCACAACAACTAGCCTCTTGTGTGACAAAAAGCTGAGTTACCGCTTAAAATCCAAGATCTACTGCATCGTAATCCGCCCTGTAGCACTTTATGGTTCTGAATGTTGGCTAATAACAAAAGAAGCTGAAAACAAATTGAGTGTCATGGAAATGAAAATGCTACGCTGGACAGCTGGAGTCACACGATTTGACCATATCTGCAATAATGATATTAGGAAATTGTTCGGCATCACCTCAAATGTTGACAAATTACGAGAATCCAAGCTACGTTGGTATGGCCACACCCTCCCTGCTGACCAGTAACCAATTGTCAAAATTGGACTGAACCTAGTAGTGCCTGGAACACGACCAAAAGGCCGACCAAAACAACGTTGGCTAGACTCACTACATCAAGACCTTAAGATTGCAGGCCTCCATCCGGACCAAGCCACTAACAGAATCAAATGGCGCCAGCGCTCCAGAGCAGCCGACCCCAAAACTAAATGGGACAAAGGCGAATTAAGAAGAAGAAGAAGAAGTTAATTACAAAACTATCATAACTTTATTAAACATATTAATGGTAATTTTTTGGGAATTAATAAGAGTTTATTTCAAGCAGGAATAAAATAATTCTACAAAAGTTATATAATCATCAAGTTTTAAAAAGATTTTGTTAAAATTTACTAAACGGATTACTGAAAATTTACAATTCAATTAATACCTGGTAATAATTAGTCCATTATTAATACATTAGTGAATATTAATTTTCCTAGACTGTCCATTTATGGTATTAAATGTATCTGGTATATAATGTATATTTTTTTAATATGATACACATTGGAGTAGGAACATGAAGAAAAAATTTTTATTATCCCAGCAGCAAAAGTCTAGCATAAAAACAAAAAGAAAGTTTACCATAAAACATGCGAAATATTTTTTTTCTATGTTAACCATGGATGATGCATGAAAGATCAGCATGTTTTTTTTATTCATTCCCTGGGATATAAAAAAATGTAAAATGTATAAATTACTGTTAATTTTACTGATTATTTGAATTACCATGTCGCCTAATTTTCATCATAAACATGTATCATCATCATGTAAACAAACAACAGGCGATGGTGATCCGACATTTGTATTCTTCATTTGCAAAATCTAATACTAGCACAGTGACTAGAAGTTTACTTACCGTTCAGGATCCTTCAGAAAACGAAAAAAGGATACTTCTATATTATTTACTCTTGAATTATTGCAATTTAGCGCAGCTCACTTCTCCTCCTCCTCCATTGTAAGCCGCCACGCCTGTCTTCATCGTATCTCGTCTGCTTAGGTAGCGATGTGCACGCAAATAACCAGATGGCGCCACCGTAAAAAAACTCATGGGCGACACTGGAGTTGAGAATCCAATTTCTTTCATCCATGGCTCGTTCGACTACTGGAACACGTAATCAAAAGAATGATGGCGGAGTACAATGATGGTGAAAAAAAATAAAGAGAATGCATTTTATTTTGTAAATATGAAAATATAAATTGCAATTGTCCTTTAGCTTTTACATCTTAAATAGATATGTTTGGTTAAAATTTATTTAGATAATTCAGTTGGAATTTAGCAAGATTTATAATAGAAACGTGATCACGAAGTCGACAATCAAATTTAAAAATAGTCCTGACGACTTTTTATAAATACGAGAAAAATATGGACACTGAACAAATATAAATAAAACTAATGTTATTTGTATACTCTGTCTTGTTATGTTTTATTTATGCTTTCTCAGCGACATATAATTACAGTTGAACTTCTTTATAATGAACGCTGATACAAAAAAAATAAATGAAACAATTCGAAATTCCCAACTGTGCCAATTAGTCTTTCATCGGTGATATAAGTTTGGTTTGGTTTTGTTTGGTATTAACGTCCTTTTCAACTGCTATGGTCATTTCAGGACGGCGTTATAAGGGCCGCAAATTTTGCCTAGCAAGGGTTTTTTAACGTGCAGCCGGCAAACAACTACACGGTACCAACGGCTTTACTTCCCTTCCGAAGGAAGTGCGTGATATCAGGATTTTCCCCCTGAAAAAACCCTCGTCGACCTCGGCCAGGGTCGAACCCGCGTCCTCGGGCATCAGAAGCAATCACGCAAGCACTGAGCCACCGAGGCCGATCATCGGTTGTATATCAAATTCCGAATTGTCTCAGATATAACAAATTTCTGATGCTAGAATTTCCATGGGCCATGAACTTCGTCCAAAGTTTTACTGCAATAACTTAAGATCGAAATGACGCCACCATTATATTTCTCTTCCCTTGCTGGCCCAGTGGGGACAACTCGCGTGGGCGGTGGAGGCATGAGGGAGGAGGCAGAAAAAGACGCTTCGCCGCTTTACCGACCCAGGGTGAATGGGGCATTATTTACCGACCACGGCACTTGATCTATTTCTCGTTGGCCATGCGTCAACGGGTGCCACTTCGCTGGCCCAGTGTGAATCTGGCGTTGCTCTACAATAAAGCACTGTATATAGGACGTCCCAAAGCTATAGTACGCCCTCTATTGATGGTTTTAGAAAATAATTTTTTTTTGCTCTGAAAAAATTTCCATGTAATTAAGGGATTTCCCAAAATTTCTTGATATTCAGATGAATAGTTTTTACTGTAGACAGCTACGAAATATTAACTTAAACTTGAGACCCTGTATTTCCTTTCATATAATCTAAGGGCATTTACTGTTGTTCATTGCCTCTGTCAAAACCCCCTAGAGAGAAGGCCTGCGAACAAAAGGTGTATACATTCATTGTTCTATCATCATCAAGTGGCTATTGTTCATCGTACTTCTACCAATAATAAGCCCTAAATTTGGCCGCTTGATGATGATGTAACAATGTATACACCTTTCGTCCGCAGGTCTTCTCTCTACGTTTTGACTCTGCACAGTTGCGCCGGGCACAATACTCTTGTATGCATAATTTATATATAGATTATAAAAGAAGCACAAATGTCTAATAATGGCCAAAATCGTTATTCCACCATAAAATAAAGATTATGAAAAAAACATCGATTAAATCTGTATAATAAACGACATGATCCTATTCCTTTAAATGGAAAGAATATGACAGAAATTATGGAGCAGACGCATCAACTGCCAAAGTTGATTCCTTGTTGATTCAACGCCTTCCCACCATATCGCACCTCCCTCACTACGGATGAGACCCCAAAGACTAATCGTTAGGAGCTTATCCGAAGCGATTTCCCTGACATCAGAGACCCATATTCCAAACTCAACCTAAACAATGAAGTATCTGCAGTTGAGCAAACCACTCCAGACGACCCTGACCAACCTGTGGGAACTCCTAGCTCCTTCTCCATGCATGTCTCTGACATACCATCCAGCCAACTGCTTCGTAGTGAGAATCAACTCTACATCTTCTTCCTATTCCGCTCAATCTTCGTATGTACTGAGGAGGAATGTCCATCCAAGTTTCGAGCCTCAGCCTAGTCCACAATGCGTAAGTCTCTGGAACGTCACCTTTTCAGAGACCACGACATTAAAATCGCCTCCACAGTAACCCATGCCTCCACTGTTTACACAACATAGGCATCCATCCAAGCACGTCTGCACCAACCCAGTCCATACACCTTCAACCTCGCCTCCTTCAGTGTACAATTTTAAACGCGAATTATGTGGCGAGACCTATCCATCCAAATCGTAGCCTCAGTAGCCACCGGAACTCAAACACAGTACAAACACTCAGTCCATCGTGCTCACAACATCCAGCTCCCTCTCCATGCCACTAGACAACGCAGTAAAGTAGAAATCAACCACTCACGGTCGCAGCAACAGTTTCAGACTTAGAACGTGACGACCCCTCATCCTCCACCTTAACCTGTTCATCAGTGTCCCTGTTCCAATAATATGCATCACCACCCTCCAATCCCACCAGCTCACACAATCTGCCTCAATCTCCCCCTGCCTCCACAGCTTTCCATCAAGCCAATCGTCAGTTCTAATCCCAACTCCCCAAAGGCCATCCTCAATCCAGATCTACCTTCCCTTGATGTACCTGGCCTTGACCCAATCCCCAGTGGAAACCCAATTCCCGAAAACTCCAACGATTACCATACTGTTAATCCGCCAGCCAATGATTCCTCGCCATTCGAAGAATTCATTCCCATCCTCCATGCCTTGGCAGCTGCCACGAACTCCGATGACAACTGGTCTGCATTCGAGACGTACCTGGTCAATTTTACGCAAAAAGTCGCTGAACTGGTGAATCTACCTCCCAAGAAGTAACAATCCAAACGGCCGTCCCTGAACTAACAATCCACAATGCTCAAGCCCTGCAATCATTATACAGACGGAATCGCCGTCGTGCAATGAGGACCATACTTGAGGTACCCTTCGCCAACATGTTCAATTCCACTTACTGAAGTAGAATCCTTCTCAAATTCCTGGCAGCCCTCGGAATTGACCCCTCTATCTAAGCAAATGTCACCGCTCCTGGAGATCCCGTGGACATATCTTCATTTTCCACAGGTGAGGTCCTTGCTCGTCTGCAGAAAAGTGAAAACTCTGCACCTGGGTCCGACCAGATCACATACCAACACGAGATCCGTCGACCTCATGGCAATAGTACTCACTGCAATTAATGTATACTTCAATGTTTGCATCAAATACCACCGCATACCAACTGTATGGAAATACTCAACCACCATCCCACCCAGCTAACTGGCAGCCCATTGTCCTCTCCAGGACGATCTACAAACTCCTAGTCGGCGTCCTAACAGCTAGGCTCTCCTCATGGAGCATTCAAGTCTCTCCCACTGTCAAAAGGGCTTCCTCCCGTATGACGGTGTGTTCAAGCAAAACTGTGTGCTCCAAAGCCGCATGGAGTCTACCCGTACTTCACACTCGGATCTCTGCACTGCATGGCTCGATCTTCCATCCCACTGCCTAACCAACCCATTCCCCCAACTGGCGGGTGTTAGACAAGGCTGCCCGCTGAGTGGCATCCTTTTCAATCTCATCATCGACCCTCTCATCAGGAACATCCAGTGCGACTCACCAGAGTATCAAATACTCGCCTACGCTGATGATTTGTGCTTGCTAAGCGAGAACCCAGGATCGATGCAGTCCAACATTGATCTACTGGTCGAACAAAGCAGTAACCTAAGCCAATCCTTCAATCCAAGGAAATGCTCCACCCTCCATCTATCAGGGAAAACACCAGTCGGAAGCAGTGCCTCCACATTCACCATTGGTGATGTTCCATTATTAGCCTATCAGACAGCGACTCCACCCTCTTCCTTGGCAAACCAGTCGGCTTCCAAGTCTTCTCGGACTGGAAATCACTCAAAGCAATCATCGACACAGGCATCACAATACTCCACACCAAGTTGGCCCCCTGTGGCAATAACTGGATGCCCTCAGGATTTTCTTTTTCCCTTCAGTCCAGTTTGCTCTACGTATGGGCCTCTTCACCAAGGGCGAGTGGAAACGAGTTGACGAAGTGCTGCATCCCGAAATCAAACGAACCCTTAATCTACAACAAGAAGCCTCCAATGATTACCTTTATGGTAGCCGTAGTAAAGGATGCTGAGGGTTGCATCTCCTCGCCGACTATTTTGACATTTTTCTTGTTGACAACGCGTTCAAACTCCTCTCGTCACCAGATCCAATCGTCCTCGAACTCTCCCGTGCTTCAATCAACACCAACGTAACAGCTCGGCTCCATCGCCCCATCAACTTCTTGGATAATGACAGACTACCTGAGCAGCAAACATGATGGCGAATTTCAGTACTCCACTAAGGACCTCCGAAATTGCTGGACAGAAGCACGCAACTCATCATGTCGCCTCAAATTGTGTGGCAGTTTGAGGATGACCTCCCGATATTACACACTCTTGACAGCACACTCCGAAACAAACGTGGCCAACTGTGCATGAACCTCCGCCGTGCAATCTCCAGAGCAGACATGCTGAAGCCCTTTTGGCCCTTCTAAGCCAGGGCAAAGTCATGCAGTGTGGCAGTCTTTAGCCAGCTCACACTTCACCTTATCTGGCTAGCCACATGCTTTGCAGACTGGCGGTTTATCCATCGAACCCGCCTGAATCTGGTCCCGCTGAATACAGCCATGCATGGTAGAGAGCTGTGACAAATCCTGCCGTCGTTGTAGATATTCAAATGAAACTCTCCCGCACGTTATCTGTCACTGCATGCGCTACGCCGATGCTATACAAAAAAGGCATAATGCAGTAGTCGAACGCATCAAGACTGCTGCCCTCCCTAAATATAGAATAACTGAATAACTGGAGAAAACCAGGCTGTTGTTGAAGGCTCGAGACTCGCCCACAAAGAAATGCTTCATCATTGACATAACATGTCCATTTGAAAACGCCCGCCAAGCATTCCTTGATAAACACAGTCCCCTCATCAACAGCTTAAGACAACTTCCACACTGTTACAATTGAGCCAATCATCATTGCCATACTAGGGTCCTGGGATCCTGACAATGATAAACTTCTGGCCAAATTGTGTAGCCGAAGATACGCTGGCCTTGTTCGGAAACTGTGTGTCTCCGATGTCATAAGATGGTCTCGAGATATATACATCTATACATCGAACATCTGACTGACATACGCCAACATTAGCCTTTAGAATTTACGCCTTAGGAAAGATAGTCCCAGCCGGCGAACTAGGTAACTGCTCTAACCAAGCCCTAAAGGTCATGCAAATAGCGTTTCGCTTTCATGGCTGCAGTGGCGCAATTGCTTAGCGCGTTGGCGGTCCGAGCCAAAGGTTCCTGGTTCGAATCCGGGCTGCGGAATTTTCTTTACTATTTTTCATCATTTATTTTATTTGTTTATGTTACAAGTTTGTTTTCTGTAATTGAATTAAAATAATAAAAACTTTACGGTAAATTGACTAAAATAAGGTTACAATAAAAATATTTTGTTTACTTAATTTGATAATTAAACTCCGTTTACACTGAACTAAAACACGCATTATATTTATTTAAACGAAGCGTTATTTAAAATCGGTAAAAGTCCCGTGTAGCGTCCCCTAATTTTCTCGGCTTACATCGATTAGCCCCATCGCGTTTATGCTCTGAATTTATTATTGTAACATACCTAATTTAATATGTAAATGGTTTATCATATTATCGAAATTATATTTTAAGAAATTTATGCAGGAAAGAATCACGAAAGTTTCGTGATGAACTTCAGCTAATGGGCCTGGCCGCTCATTCATGTCGGCCTGGCTGCTCATCATTCAACAAATGAAAAACTATAAATAGATGATTATAATTATATACTCTTCATTAGATGATTATAATTACCTTGTAAGTGGGAAAGTAAAAGAAATCCTCGTGTATCGTGTCAAGGAGCTACAGGTGAGTGAACGATTTAAGCCAGTTTAAACGATTTAACGTGCTAACTTTAATGCAGTTTTACACAAATTTCATACATTTCTAAATAGATTTAATACAATTTTAAATTAATTTAATAGGATTAAATGAATTATATTTTAAGAAATTTATCCGAGAAAAAAAATCACGAAATTTCCGTGACGAAGAACTTCAGCTAACGGACGGTCATTCATGTCGACCTGGCCGCCCATCATTCAACGTACACCGCCACGGAACTTTCGTTATTTTTTTCTCGCATAAATTTCTTAGAATATAATTCATTTTATCCTATTTTATTCATTTAAAATTGTATTAAATCTATTTAGAAATGTATGAAATTCATATAAAGCTGTAGGAACCCGATTTGTAAAAACTGTATTAAAGTTAGCACGATAAATCAATAGCCTTAAATCGTTCACTCACCTGTAGCTCCTTGACATGATATACGAGGATTTCTTTTACTTTCCCACTTACAAGATAATTATAATCATCTAAGGAAGAATAGTACTTCATTTGTTCTTTGGCGTAGAAACATATTCGTTTCACAAAGAAATCGTACAGATCGAATGATGTTACTGTGGGCTACGAATTCACGTCGTTCTTGAAAAATATTTCTAACATATCATCCATCGGATCTGGCAAATTGTGCTCTTCAAACATTAATTTCTGCTTATATCGTTCGCTGGCTACGCCATTCAAACTTTTAAAATATGTGATTGACATAATTTAAACAGAAAAATAGCCTAATAATTGTATAAATACTTGTAATTTAAACTACACTGTAGTTACACTGCACTACGATCCTTTGATCCTCTCTGAAACGGAAGTTAGTAAGGGCTGTCGTAGGATCGGTCACATGGTTTCCTGTGACGCGTTGTTTTGGCTGTGGTCAAAAACCCTCACCGGTGAGAAAACTGTGACGTCATTTAACGCGGCCAGAAACGCCAGTTAGTGCTGCTATGCCTAACCGGTTAGTCTAACCATCCTCACCGAGAAAAAGACGGTTAGCCCAGTGAGAAATTACGCCATTATTCACTCACCGGTGAGGGTTTTTGACCACAGCCTCCGTTTTGTTTCCTGTGAAATACACTTGCAAGATCTTAACTGATTTAAACAGGGAAGTAACAATTGAGGACTATATCAACTCAAATGAATTGCAGATATACACACACTTTTGCAAAGCTATAAATGTGTGTATGAACTTGCTTATCACACAACAACTATGATTTTGGATCTGCAGATCGGAGTCTTGATCGCCTGTATCGACTAATTATTGCAGGGTATGTTACTGCACACGACCTCTACGAAGAATCATCCATTACGTCTTTCAGATATGGTTTTCCCATACGTCTTCTCACATTTGGCATTCGTCCAAGACCATCACAGAGATAACTTATTGTTTTATGAATGCTCAGAAAAACAGATCAGGGCTCAAGATCCGATCTGCAGACCATAATGTGATATAAAACAAAACATTCAAATAATTGCTAGACATAATAGTTTTTTATCGTAAAAATAAGAAAATAATTATTACATTATTATTAATGTAAAATTTGGTGCATTCTACTGAGCGTTTACATAAAAAAACAAAAAAAAAGGAAAATTATTGGTAAAAGTGATAAAATGAAGCAAAAAAAAAAACTATCTGTATTAAGAATAATAGATTGTTGTTAATAATTATGCATAATAAATTAGTAAATTAAATTAGCAAATTTGAATAGATAATTCCAATAAACATATTATAATATACAAAAAAATTTACCTTCCTATTTTGTATAACATGTTCTTCTTTAAAACGACTGTGCAATTTAAGTATTTCTCCATTTAAGAATATTTAAATTTGCATAGATTATTTATTTTAATGTTTATCACATGATACACTGGGTAAAGCCCAGGGGCTAACATAAATTCAAAACAATTTTTAAGCCAAGTTATAAAACAGAATAAAATGAAACCTACTGAAAAATATTTCCATAACAAAATATACAGGATTTACTCAGTTAAACTTTATAAAGCTGGGTAAATGAACAGAACATTTGTACAAAACTTCAAATGGACAGCACATATTTAAGACTGCACAACAAAATATCTTCATTTAAAATTTATCAAATATCGTTACCCAGTCATAATGCAATAGAGATCTGGAAAGAGGCCTAGCTAAGGAATATTTTTCCAGATAATGGCGCTAATTCATGTAGATATGTCAGCAAACTTACTATCCAAAGTACGGGTGTAGGACG
>JAHWFO010076722.1:15268-77592 GCA_023313115.1 Rhysida immarginata | reverse complement strand
ATTATTTGTATGCGTATACGTACATGCCAGTAATTGTTACAAAACCTCTTCTCAAATATTTCAGTATTACTAGTCAATAAAGAAATGTAAGAAGTGATCAAATGAAACATAGCCAAAGATATGGAATACCACAATATTAGGAAACTCATTTTCAGTCAAAATGTATCCTCCAGTGTCTTAGCTGTTGCAAGAGAGTTCATTAAGTTCATCGCAGCAACAGAAAGAACTGAACCATGGATAGAACTAGGTCTACCCCAGCAACTATGTGTGTGAAAAAGGTGGCATTTACATTAACTGATGCAAATATTAGTTATTATTATTATTCAGTCATTACAGACAATTTTATGATGCAGAAAATTCATCCACCATGGAAAAAATTTACAGCATAAGAGCATAAATGCTTTAAACAAGTGTTATTAAATAGAAGATGCCTTTTAACCAGGGAAGTCTATGTGATTATGATACAGGGCCATACCCAAGGGGGGAGGGAGGGGTGGGGCACTGAGGCAACGCCTCCTAAAGATAAGGCCTGAGCGCAAAAACGTCAGACATTGTTACATCATCATGCGAAGACATAATTCAGGGCTAATTTTTGGTAGAAATGCGATTAAACGTATCTTCGGATGATGATGTAACAATATATGATGTTTTCGCACTCGGGCCTTATCTTTAGGAGGCGTTGGCTGAGGGGGCTACAGCGCCGCGCCCCCCCCAAATTTTCCACTTTGTCAACTGATTCTGTTGCTTGGACACCCCCCCCCCCCCCGTTAGAAGAATAGGGCCAGCCCCCTTCCCCGAAATAAAATTCTGGGTATGGCCTTGTTATGATACCAGGAAATTATCTGAAAAAGAGGCATAACAGTGCAATCTCTATTGATTTATAAAATAAAGCTGCAATATTTGAACAACAGAAATGGGTAGAGAGAAAGGCATGTAAACTGTGAATGAAGAAATGGTTATAAATAGGGTTAGAAACCTTAGATAAAAACATATTTTGTTTATGATTTCACAAAATAGATAAGCACAAATATATGCTTTTTTTTAAAACATGTGTTTTGGTTTACGAGTTATAAAGAGCTAAAAAAGCAATTTCAGGGTTTGTGACATGTTTGGGATTATCAGAACTAGAAGGCATATTTGCATTTTGTCTTACTTTTGTCCATTTGGCTTCTTGTTATTGCCATCATGATCGATAATCAACTGGAATAGTTTCCACCTTCGCTAATGGTCTCAGCCAATCAGGATACTCGATATTTGTTGGTGCAGCATCACAGTGGTGGGGTATATAAAGGGGCCACTTTGACCTGGCAGTCAATTTCAACGCTCGATCAACATCAGGATTCTAGATTCCGCAACTACCAGGACTCCATCTGCTAAGGCGAATTTGTAAAGCAATTGCTATTGTGTTGAAGATTGTGGAAGCAATTGAATCAGTGCCAGTTTCACCTAAACAAGTACTTATCCATACAAGATGTTCTTGATAAAAACCCTGGTCGGAGTATATTGCAATTAATTTCAAAAATTTTATCTGAAGAACAGTATTACATCCCAGACAAAGACTACATGCCTGCAGAAGCTCCATTTTCCAAAGCCCCTATTACTTCATGTGAAGTAGAAAGATCATTTTTATAGTACAAATCACTTTAACGCTCAAAATTAATAAAATGATGAAATGTGATTGATTTCTATTTATTCATATCATTTGTTTGTTAAGCAGTACTTACATTTTAAGAGTAAGTAATATTTTAAAAAATATTCTAAGGAAAATTTCAGTAACTTTAAGAAAATATGAACAGACATATTTTACATATTTTTAGGACCTAAGGTTTCTAACCTCAGTTATAAAAGACCAAAAGAAAAGCTATTATAGGGGTTATTCTTATAATGAAGATATAAACAACTCAACCATTTTAGGTAGATGAACCTCGATATCTAAGAATTTTGTGGGAACAGGGAAAAAAAATTCGAGAAATGGAGGGTTATTTGGTTAATAAAGGTACTATTTACAGAAGAAAGAAATGATAATAGTATACACGCATACATAAGTTAATAAAAAAAAAGGTATTTATTATTGATTAATGAATGCAGTACATACATGTAACACCTTAAACATATTGTCCTGTACATAGAATAACCCACAGAAAGGGAAAATGAAAAAAAATAGGAGAAAAATGGTGCATGAATTCAGTAAAGTGGCATCACTAACATCTGAAAGACAGAAGCTCAAACATTTTGTACGCAATCAAGACTTGCTAACAAGATCGAAAAATTTTTCATAAATGGACGATAATCGTCTAACTTTAACAGAAGTAACATCAATTTTTTTTGTTTACAAATGAAGAATTCCTCCTAAGTATTACCTCTAATGTTTTTAGATGCCTTGCATTTCGCTGGCACAGGAAGCCAAATTTCAACACAGCGAGGTTTTCCGAGATAACGAGGGAAAATTACATTGAATTAATAGTGAAAATCTAGGGAAATGAAACTTTTTTCTAAAAATCGAGGTTCGACTGTTTATCCATGTGCGGCACAGAAGGATGCATCCAATAAAGTATAACATCACATAGATGTATGGGCATAAATAAGAAAAGTCAACCCAAGGTCTGTGTATATAAGGTCTTGCCGAAATTTTTCTAAAACTCGTCCGAGTCTGCGCATGACGTCACTGCAACCGAGAAAGCCATTCGCTAGCATATCTAAAGGGTACTTAATATATCCATCAGATGACTTACTCATTCCATTAAAGAAATGCAATGTTATATTTGAAAATTTTGTCAGCAAGGGGATTAAGAAAGATGAAAATATTATATCTATTATTAGTAATCTTGCTTATACTTCATTGCGAAGTAATGAAAAAATTCCTATTGAAGTTGATAAAAAATATATTCGATTTAGAATCTATATTAGAATTAGAGAGTTACAAAAAAAAGTTGGTCGGATGTGAATAGAAACAAAAAGGAAGAGAAAATAAATAAGTTACTAATTGAAATATTTAAAGAGGAATGTTTTCATTATTCATTTTTTTTTTTTTTATGTATGATTGCTAGTGGAACATATTTAATTTTTTTTTATTTAAATCTTGTACCATTTTATTCATATTAAGCATAAATTTGAAATTCGAAATTGTTTATTTTCCTTTCTCTAATAAATAATTAGGTCTTAACAAAACTGACAGTGCTAACACGCACGTACGCAATTGTCTATCTAACGGTGGCAATGACGTCAGACCATGTGACTGGGACCTGCGCATGGCGAGACCTTGTTACACAGACCTTGAGTCAACCTTTCTACTAATGTTAGATATAAAAACTTCAACAAGAACGGGAACAAGAAGTGATCTAACGGACTTTGAATGAGGCATGATATGCTACTTCCAACACAAGGAAAGTTGAAAGTATGGTATTAGAAAGAAATATTCTTCTGAACTTTTCATCTGCCACAGTTTCAATGGTGTAACAAGCAGAAAACAACTACTCGGTAGTGGTCCTGTAGAAATATTTTTTAACGCTATGAGATATACCTCGACCTGGATGGGCTATAACAGCCAAGAGGCAGACCTGGATACCGTTGTTATCACAGATGAACAAGAGAACATGCCTTTCTTGTATAGGAACGTTAGCACTGGATCAGTGAAAAAAATTACTTGATTGGATGAGTCAAAGTTCCCATGGTGTAATGTTGACGGCAAGTTCTGCATTTGGAAAAAAAAAACAAAAAAAACCTGCATGAATTCATGAACAATTCCTGTACGACGCTATGCAAGTTGGTGAAGATGTTATAAGTAATCTTTTCCTGGGAAATCTTGGGTCTCTTGATGCCCATTGATACTGATAGGTGAATCACACAACACAGGTTAAAATCATTACTAAGGTCATAGTATATCCTTAGTAATCATTATTACTAATCATTACTAATCCTTAGTAATCATTATTACACAGCTCATGGTCATAGTATATCCTGGGGCAGGAGGTTACTTTCAAAACGATAATGCACTGGTACACAAACACTTCTTTGGATGGTTTCAGGTTCATGGCCATGACTTTTCCTTGCTATATTGGGAAGGATCTGAATCTCATTGAGCATCTTTAAAATAACTTGGAATGAACTGCTCAACTCATGTTCACATCCCCACTAAATCTCTAGGAAACGTGTGGCAAACTCATATCTACGTCTTACCTCCACAATGTTATTAACACTTATGAATTCAAGCTGTATTGGAGGTTAAAAGAGGCTCCACTGCTGCTAATCAAGTCATCGGGCAGTGCATGACTGAATTTTAGTTTTTTCTGTCCAAAATATTACTAGGGTAACTTTGGTATCGGCATTTTCAGCCAGAGACCAGAGGTGCAAGCATGAAATGAAACCACATAAATTACTTTCTTTCACGTAAGAAATTTAATGCTGAGCCATCAGTTGTTAAGGCCATGCACCTATTCTTCTTTGAGGTTAAGGGTTCTGTTCATGAACTTTCTATGGATGGATGCTGCCATTAATGCCAGATGATAATAATGCAGAAAGAAATAAAATTGCATATAATTATTTATAAGGTCTTGGATCCACTACAATAATGTAATTTTTTATATAATAATGTGTCTCCAGATGCTGCCAAAATAAAAGCCTAACTGAGGAAATTTGGATGGGAAAGTCTGCAGCACTCACTCTGCAGTCCACACTTTGGAATTCTGTCATGGAATTTCAATTTTTAACAGAAAGTTAGATGGTTCAGAAGGTGATCACGGAGTGATTTTGCTCAAAGCTACCTTAAATGAAAGATATGAGTTATCAAGTAAACAGAATATATGTCTTCCAATTAACAGAGGTTATTCATTATTACAATTCCTATTTTGGAATAAAAGTGGGACAGATACATTTCATTTGATCATCCCTTATACATTACTGTATTTACTAAAAAAAAAAAAAAAAGTTTCACAGCAAGTTCAAAGAATAGATAATCAAACTTTTCCACAATGACTTAAATTAAAAGGAAAAAAGTTCAAATTGAACAACCAACATTTGATGATCTGGATGAAAGAACAATCAAGATGATAAATCTGTAAAAAAGTACAATTCAAGTTGAATGACAACTCCAACAATGCCATGCATTTTGTATAGCAGTTTCAAGAAAGCACCATCATTGTCCAAGTAATACTAATCATTTAAAACATATGAAATATGAAGAAACAGTCACTCTTTCTCAATAGTTTGCTAACCTTCCAATTCAGTTAGTGCATAATTAACCTGGCATCGCCCGTTAAACTTTTATTTAACATCGCAAAATTTATACATTGTTTCCAAAAAAATAATAATAATAATAATGAAAATATTTGGATCTTGATTGTTCTTTCAACAAGGTCAGCATTTGTTTCTGTCATTTCTTTACAAGCAAATACTTCTCAAGCAAGATGACATAAAAAAAACAAAAAAAAACAAACAACAAAAAAACTTCATTTCTGACTTGTTGAATATTCATAACAGTCATTTTTAAATAAACCAAATTAAAACCTTATAAACATTTTAAAGTCAATTCAAAGAAATTTAAGGATGGTATCAGTACTCAGGTTTTGCAGGTAAGTGGAGTTAAACGTTCACAAAAGCTTGAATGAAATATTAAATACTGTAAATAACATCTGATGTTTTTTTTAAAGGTTATTTAGGGACAGTCTATCTAATTTTTTCAAATAAACAAAGAATTAATACAGAATTAAGTCTTCATTACCTGTCCTTACAAAATGAAGACTTTTTTATTAAATTATTATTTCTAATAGAGAATTTGAAAAATATTCACTCACTTGGGAGCATCTCACCTAAAAACAGAACTGCAGAAGGATAATATTTGTTATCTTTCTCCATTCATTCTTATTCATGGATTACAACAGGTAATCGAGGCTTCACTGTACATAAAATAATTCTTATTTGAAATAAAGCAAAACTCAACAGTGTCAGAATTGAATGATATATTGCAGCACTGGTATTTCTCAGTGCACATTTGGTTTCATAATTATATTTGACAACATGCTTGCATATGGTTGCAGAGGTAACACTGCAAGAACTTCATTTTTATATGAAAACCATCATCAAACTTTTTAGACCATCTTTATCCCATGTCACTTTAATACCAATTATTATTTCCCACAAACATGTCCCATATGGAGAGAGAAAAAAAAAAAAAAAAAAAAAAAAAAACCCACACAATTTATTATAGTAAATTAAGATTATTATGATATACTTAAGATATAAACCACACATATAAAGTACTTATATTGTACATTAACAATTGAATTATCATATATGAGATGTCTGCATTAAAATAATCTATCAATGGTAAAAATGTTTTTACTAGAAAAGACCCCGTATAGCCTGTAGATAAAAATCACTAAAACAACTTTCCAAATCTTTCCAGTCAGAAAATCAAAGAAACAGATTAATTTGAACTCAATAGTTTTCATTTATTGCAAACTTTTCTGCCATTTATGATGATTTTTAATAAGAAGTAGAATGATAGAATGATCACCAGGTTTAGTAAACTGCAAAGTGAGAAGAACTGCATATTAGACTAAAAAATTGAAGCAACATAGTCCATTATTGTGCCTAAAGTGTTAGATGCACATCTGAATTTTTATGGTTTTCTTGTCCTAATATTTTCCAAATATTAAAATAAAAAAAATTCTGATTATATATAATTTAAATATAATTCTGATTATATATAATTTAAATAAAACAATTTACCACTGTTCTTTTTACTCCTGCATATTTTCTTTAATTTCATTCAAGAATGATATAAGTAATTATACCCCAAGGTAAAAATAGTAATATAAAACTAAGATTATCTGCTGTAAAAAATTTTTTTGTTCACACTGTATTATTCAAATATATTGTTCATCTCCTAATACTATCCTTAATTAATTCCTTGAATGTTGACTGGTAAAGAGGATAAGATAAAAAATTGAAATGTTGGGAAAAAAGTTCTTAGACCTGCAGTATGAATTCAAGAGACACCATAAAATTCCTCAGTCCATTGTTCTTTAACGCTATCATATGTTTCTTGAATTTATGCAACCAGTATACGAGGGTTGTTCAAGAATTTTTGCCTCCTGGTCCGTAACTTTTATATTTGTTAACCGAGTTTCAAAATTCTTCGACAGCAACCCCGAAATTCCTCTCCGACAGGTTCACCGACTAGTCATGCCTTGGCACAATGCATGGAAAGAGATGGAAACTATGTCGAAAAGTGAATAGCGCATTACATAGAGAACAAATGAGGGGTTCAGCGTAACAGTGGTCTAAGCCACTTTTTTATAAAATGGAGAAAAAACAACTTAAAGTTTTTCAATTGTTGCTTTTTCAATTATGGAGAGAAAGCAATAGAGGCTTCAAAACAAACTTTTTAATGTTAATTGATATCTTTTTACTTCATAGTATGATAGTTCCCATCAAAAGCAACACATGGCATCAGTATTTAAATTTTCGACTCGGAGAGGGTTAGACCACTGTTGCGCTGACCCCTTCAAATGTAAGTACTGGATACAAAAAGTTTTGAAAATCAGTTAACAAATGAAAAAGTTATGGACCAGGAGGCAAAAAATCTTGAACAACCCTCGTTTAAAGAAAATTCTAAAATAATTCCTTTTTATGAGTAGAAAATGAACTTAGAAATAAATTTTAAATAAATCCTTGCTATCAATAATTTTTTAAATTCATATCATTTAACACCCTATCTTCAGTGGATCAGCTCATAGTTAAGTTACATTATATTTCAAGTACCAAGTAAAACCTTTATTATCAAAGGTCCCCATTATAAAGAAAATCAATTCATATTCTATAAGAATATTATCTGATAATACCACAAGTCATCAGGAACGCTTACCCAATCAAAACCTAAAGCGATTCTCTGTAATTTGTCAGAGTTTGCATACAGGTCTTAGCTAATGTAACATCACAAGATACACATCACTGTGCAAGGACATCTTATTATTTTGGCAGGATTAGTAAATGACTGAACTAGTGCCTCTGAAGTCGTTGAATTCATTAGAATTTCCTAAGAAATTATAACAAGAAATTTTCAAAGGGCACTTGTAATATGTTTCAAACAACCAATAATTACAGATATTGTGGACCAATGCATCATTTTCAAATCAGAATTTTAATTATTATCTGAAATACTTAAGCATGTAGACATAAAAACTGTAAAAAAATTTATGCTTACTCAAAAGATGTTTCATTAATTTATAAAAATAATGCAACTATTTCTTAAAAAATTAAAAGAGATTACCAATTTACAATGTATAAAAAAAAGCTATCAACAAATTAAAAACAATTCTTTGTAAGTAACCTTAACAGACTACTGTAAAACAATTTTCTTCAACATCTACCTGAGAGCAATGTTACATTTAATGTAACTACATATCTTATTTTTCCTAAAACGGAGTGAAATTGGTTGTCAGATAAAGAAGAGCAGTTGTAGCTTCATTCGTTTGAATGAAAGTTTGAGGAGCCTGTCTACTTCCTTCACCATTAGCAGTTTCAACTGATTCTTGAATTGGAACTAATGTAGCACCATCAGTGGTGGAATGGGTTATAGTTTCTGAACCAGGAATCATAGATGCTGCAAGCTGTATTGTTGCTTGTCCACCTCCAACAGCTGGATGGATTGTAAACGGAATAGTAGTTGCAGTAGGGAGGTCGGTAGTTCCTCCTTGTAATCTATTGGAAACTGATGTTGCAGAGGTAGGAAACAAAATTACTGACTGATGAGATACTGCACTCCCATTACTGCTTGCATTATTTGCAGGAGTAAGCGAAGTAGCTGGAGGAGAAGGTGAAGCAGGTGGATGCAGCGGTGGGCTACACACTCTGCCCAATTCTCCTCCAGGTTCATGCAATCGTAAATGTCTTCTCAAAGCATAATTTGTATTAAATCTTTTGTCACAATGTTCACACACATAGGCACGAGGATTTTTATGAATTGTTAAAACATGCTTACGCTGAACTGACCTAGTTTTAAAAGAAGCACCACATATTTCACAAAGAAATGACCTAACGTTTGAATGCACAGCTTGATGTTCCATTAAATGTGCATGTGAACGACAACTTTTATCACACATAGGACATTTAAACTGCACTTCCTGAGGATCTATTGCAGCATGAGTAACTCGATGTTGCTTCAAGGCATCAGTACGCTTAAATGCCTTTCCACAAAAATCACAAAGATACGGCCTCTTGTTACTATGAACATTATTAACATGCCTAATGAAATGCTCTTTTCGGCTAGTTTTATAGGAGCACTGATCACACTGAAACAACTGAGAAATTCCTTTCATCAAACCACTATGTACTCGTAAATGACGTTGATAATGATATTGTTTAGTCGTTTGATATGGACATTCAGGACATCTTAATAAATCTTTAGGCCGAAGATCTTCATCTCGTTCATGCTTAATTTTCATGTGCCTAATCAATAATTTCATATCATCAGTTTTATATGCACACTGACTGCAAGGATAAGTTGTCTGACTATGAGTCATCTCATGCCGTCGAAGATGACTCAGGCGAATTGAAGTAAATGCACATTGATCACAATTGTATATTGTTGTAACCTATTCAAGAGAAAGTAAATAAATAAATAAGAAATTATTTCTGATGGTTTGGATAGGAGAAATTCACGATCTGTGAACTGGGTGCCTGCCTGCCATTGGGCTTTCCATCTTGGCAACTTGGTTGTCTTTAAGACACTTACAAGGAGACTGCGTATTCTGACTTGCCGATTTTGATAAATAAAAAAAAATACTCTATGAGTAGCTTTCACCAAATTAAAGACCCATGCAAAGCCATCTGACACACTTCTCAAAATTTTCCGAGAAAAAAAAATTGAAAAAAAAATTGATAAATTTTGTTATAATTGCCTACACTTTATAAACGCTCGAATTGTAGCATAGATTTTTTTATTGTGTTCAGGTGGTCTAGTGGTAATACGCTTGAGTTCTATTTTGCAGGTATGGGCTGAAATCCCGTCTTCGATAATTTTTATTAACATACATGGGTATGTGTAATTCATCTACTAAATATATTTCCAATTTCAATTTGCTGCTATCATTTATTTTATAAAATGCATATCGAATTATTATAATTAATGATCTGCAGTGATAAATGAGCATTTATCCATATTTAATTATTTTTATAAAATTTGCAATTTTTGAGATGACATTTAACTCTCACAAAGATTAAATAATTATTACACCATGTTAGAAAAATCTGAATAATTGTAGAATTACTGAAAACCAGTTTGACTTATTATTTAACTTCTTGATATTGTTCTATTTTCTTACAACTGTAATTATCCCAGGCAACGCCGGGTGCCTCTGCTAGTACTAAATATAATGCATCATATTAGTAACGATAGTTTTTCAATCATCCTTTATTAACGTTAGCTACCAAATTACAATTTCTTATTTCTAGGAGCAGAAGTTAACTATTACCTCTGTCTTTACCTATACATGAATTATAACTTCTTTTGTGTTTTTTTTTTTAAAAAGGAGATAAATATAACTTGTAACAACCTTTCAATTTATGTAGAAATAACCTGAGCAAATCGGAAATGTTAGATTATGTTTAATTATAATTGTAATTATAGTAATATTATTATATGCATTTTTTAAAAAAAAATGATGATAGCGAATTGGGAAATCGGAAACATATTTAGTAAATGAATTACATATTCCCATACATGATAAAAAAATTTACAAACAGAAAAAAAAATTATGGAAGACGGGATTTGAATGCATACCTGCAAAATAGTGTTCAAGCGTTTTACCAAAATAAATATCAATGCTACAATTTGAACATTTTTAAAGTATAGGCAATTATAAAAAACTTTATAAATTATTTTCTCGGAAAATTTTGAGAAGTGTGTTGAATGGCTTTGCATGGGTGTTTAATTTGGTGAAAACTATTCGTAGAAAATTTTTTTTATCAAAATCGGTGAGTCAGAGTACATGTCTTCTCCTTGTTAGTGACAGCATGGCTGTACAAGTGTCTGCGATAGCCCGATTGGTAGAGGCGTCAACCATGACAGTCGAGATTCCTGGTTCGAATCCAGGTCGCAGAATATTTCCATCCATTTTCTAATTAAATATATAAATGTTTTATATTCCTCTTTTACCTTTTTCCTGTTAAGGATAGAAAAATAACCATTGGATCTACACGGCGATTCAAATTCAAGAAAAAATTTAAAACTGACAGTATAAAAAGAAATGCACTCGCTGCAAACGCTATTTTGGAAGCAGATAATGATAGTTGTTGGTCTTAACATCTGAAAATGTGCATAAACTGATGTCTGTAACCTGACAAAGCTATCTGTTGGCCAAAAACAGAACAATTCTAGCATTAACTGTTTTTTTTTTTTTCCTGGAAAAAATCATATTTCATTTCAATCGCTTCTGTGCAAAGAGAATCTTTTTTTCTGCATTCATTTTCGAATTACTAAGCTTTAAAGTTTTTCCTGATGTTGGATCACCTGAATTTGAAATTTAATCTAGCAGGCAATCAGTTTTTCCTGATGTTGGATCAGCTTGTTAGTAAAGGGACCAACACAAACATCCATCCCCTCAGTGGGATTCGAACCAGTGACTGCTGGTCTCAAAAGCGACAAGACCTGCATTTTAGGACTCGCACCCACTGAGCCAGCAATCAAGAAATTAATAAATAAATAAATTAATTAATCAATCAAAATAATAAACAAACAAATAAATAAATTCATTGTGTATTAAATTTTCTTAGGTTGCTGAACCTAAAAATAACTTTAAACTTAGTTTTGATAAAAAGGAAATATCCATTAATTCCAAAAAATTAATACTCAAAGAGTAGAAAACACATGAAAATTAATGCAAGTTCGAACTATATATGTATAATGGCATTTGCATGTTAGTAAGTGGTCCAGTTGCCACCATTGTTAATAATGGCTTGACTTCTCCACGGCATGCTTTCTATTATTAAGCTGACAGCAAACTCTAGAGTTAAAAGACTTCCACCAAATCTGTCAAATCAGCTGGTTAAAATTCTAGGTGCATTTCCTGCAGAGCTTATGCTCAGACATTTTTTTATGGATAATAAAAAGGAATCAGGAAAGTGATACGGAAACAAACTTTAATACCTAACACGTTTCGATTTTACATCATCTTCGGAGGCTACAATATTAACGTAACATTGTAGCCTCCAAAGATGATGTAAAATCGAAACGTATTAGGCATTAAAGTTTGTTTTTGTATCATTTTCCTGATTCCTTTTTATTATTTATTTAATGTGATACTAGTCAATGTATATTTTTAATATTCTAGGTGAACTGAGATGGCCAATCTAATTGTGCAATGTCATGTTGTGCTTTCCATTGCATGCACAGCCTACTACGGTGTATTGGGTCACTGTCCTCTTGAAGAACCCAGTTTGTATTTGTCCTTCCATACAACCTTCGAACAGATGATAACAGACTCTTTTTTATAGATTTGGTTTATTCTTTGTGCTTTCAGATTTCTAGTAAAGATACGCTAGTTCCAAAAAACCTTTTATAAGAAGCAACTCCAGACATGATCTTTACAGGGTGCTTAATGGTTTGGTGCAAACCTCTGTTTGTGGGGGATGCCCATGCTCAATGTGGGGAATCATGTGACCAAAATGAAGAGTCATCCAAGAATACAACATGGCCACAATCACAATCCTATTTTCCTTCACATGTTTTTTATTCAAAATTTTCCATCTTTCAATATTGTAAGTTCTATTTTCAATCATTGATTCAATTAATTGACTGGGTTTAAAGGTATATAAAGAACTAGCTTAACTTGCACTCACTTTAATTCTAAATTTTTGTTTGAATAATACACTGTGTAAAAAGAAACATGTACATTTAGAAAAACAAATTGCTGTTCTTGCTAAAAGTTGAAATGCGTTTCCAATTTTAAATAGAATCTAATAAGTAGGGTAAATACACTAGCAATTGGTAGTTTAGCTACAGAAACAGATGGTTTGCTCTACAAGTCACATTTCTATTTATTTACCCATTTAAATATGTGTCTTTCAGTTCTTTTCTAAAGGAATACAATTATACTAGTAGTTTCAAAAAAGTTGCCAGAATTAATTTTTATTTCTGCACACAGAAAAAATACAAACATTTAAACAACATTTCCTTCAAAATACTGTCCTTGGCAGTAACACACTTCTGCCAACGTCGGTATAATGCTTGGAAACACTCTGCGAAGCCAGTTTGCGGAACGGTGCGAAGTGCGGATATCACAGCAGCTTTTGTCTCTACACTTTGGCGTCTGTCTTCTCGCATGATGTTGCTCACAAGATTAATTGTGGATGGATTGATTGAAGTTGATGGACAGCCACTCCGATGGTCATCTTTGATATTCGAACATTGTTCCATAACCGACATTTTACGTAGCGAAATCAGAATGTGATGCTTACTCTACACTACCAGTTAACAGACTGCCCGTGCAGCGCAGCTTTCCATTTAAATCACGTCAAAACATGTTCGAGGATGATTTGCAAATGGTAAACAATGCAGGGATGCTTCGCTCGCTCATACACACACTATCTCAATTTCAAAACACATCACGATTCCGGCAACTTTTTGAAGCTGCTAGTACAGTAGAACCTCGTTTTTACGAACTTGCATTTTACGAAATTCCGGATTTTACAAAGTAATTCTGAAATCCTGACCCCCTCCTGTTAATTTCCATATAATAAACTAAGTTTTACGAAGTGTTTTTACGATGAAATTCGGATTTTACAAAGTTAGAAGTTGTAAGTGGTAGTAAAAGATTTTACTAAAAAGTGAAACTTTTACTAAAAAAAGTGGAAATTTTTTGTGTAAGCAGCCAGGTTGCATTTTGTTCATTTGGCTTATGTTATCGCCGTCATGATCGATGATTAATTTCCGCCGTCGCCAACAGAGTGCGCGATAGATAAGTAACGCAAACAAAAATGAAACTGAATTTGCAGTCCCACTAGAAGATGATGATAGCAAATTTGAAGGATTTGAAAAGTGGGAAATCCTGAAAAGAAAGCTGAATTTTCAATCGTTCGAGTTTGTTAATATTGATGCGGATGTTTTAACTTCGACGAACGTTAAATGATAGCGAAATTTGCAATCTTATCAAAGATGGCGGCGAAGAAGAACATGAAGATGACAATGATGAGAAATTGGAAAATACGGCATTCAGAGCAACATCCTCACAAATTAAAAGCTTCTTAAAAACTCTAAAAACCCATCTGTATGCAACTAAAAATGTACCAGATGATATTGTTGACAGTTTTTTTGAATTTTCAAACTACTTAAATAATGATACAACTTCAAATATGCATCAGACAACAATTCTTAAATATTTTCAAAACTCGAATACTTAATCAGTGTATAAGCCTATTTGTATTAAAAATACTGCCTATTAAAAATTCAGTGCCTATTTAGGTGGTATTTTTTGGGGGGGAGGGGTTGTTTTTTACGAAATTCGGATTTTACGAATAAATATTATTGGTCCCCTGAAATTTGTAAAAACGAGGTTCTACTGTATAATCTATTTGTGTATTTGCTATTTTTGAATTAATTTTTAAAAAATGCTCTAAAGTATACTCCACACACCATAATATAGGGTAGAGTATATAAATGCTCTATACACCATAATATAGGGTAGGAAAAAAACCAAACCTCACTCACTTTGAGAGCCGATTGTTTTTCTTCTTTTTTTATTTTTTTTTTTTTATTTATTTATTCTTTTTAATGAACAAATTATAATGATATTTTAACATCTTCATACTGGCATAATGTGGAAATGTTTCCGGTCATAAAATGTGCAAATAAGGCATTTACATTTTTCATTGGATAATCTCTTGGTTATCTTTCTCTTATATCACCAAATTTAACTGGTATGAATTAGTAATATTGACTGAGATTTGAGCCATCTCTCTTCTGATGGAGTCTTTCAGGTTGCAAAGAATTGTGTGTCTGGTAAGATTAACTCTTTTTAGAAATCCCCATAAGCAACAGATTAAGGTCTGGGGATTGAGGAGGCCACGCTATTGGAATATTTCGTCCAACTAATCTGTCTTCAGTAATAACAGAAGTAAGAAATGTTTTACAGGATGGTAATGTGTGGCAGAGTCCCATTTTGCTGGAATGTTACATTTCCCAATATGCCTCGTTGCCTGATGGAAGGAAATAGCATGATCCTGTAAAATTCATAATTAGCAGGCATCTGTGATTGTTACGGTTACCAAAACACCTTCATTCTGTTCTTCAAACAAAAACGGTCCAACGTGCACAGATGAAAGTTGCAAATATTTCTGTGCTTAACTTTCACACTCTAGCTGCCAAAAAACTATTTAAACTAATTTGCATATTTATAATTGGAAACATTTCTGCATTATGCCAATATGAAAATGTTAAAATACGACTATAATCTATTCCTTAATAAAACAGAATAAGCTTTTTTTGGCGCTGCCCTGTATATCGTGAAGAGTTTTACTACTAATGAAAATATGTCAAAACTTGCATAGTTAATCCCATTATAGACATGAAAGTGAGCAGATTCTGTTAATAAATGAGGGGTCAGAACTCAACCATTGCCAAGGTAACGTTAGGGGGGGGGAAAGCAGTAATTGGGGTGCACATGAAAACACACGAGTAAGTATGCACTGTGCATACATTTATTATGGAACTGCGAATCCACTGAAGCTTTACAAAAGATGCTCAAAATGTGAGCCAGCCATGATCTCACATGCATGGTATCGGCGAAATATGCAGCCAAAGATTCCGGGCATTTCTCTGATGTCGTCTGAAACAACTGCGATGTGAGCTTCCAGATATTCACTGCTTGTCACAGGTGTTCGGTACACAACTGATTTCATGTGGCCCCCAAAAAAGAAATCCAGTGGATTGAGATCTGGTGGCTTAGGAGGCCATGCACTCCTATCCACCTCTTCCTATTCAGTGATTGCCAAATGTTGCATGAAGGTAATTGCGCACATCACTGCTAAAATGGACAGGCGCTCCATGTTGGAACCACATTTGCATGCGACTAGCCAAGGGCACATCCTCCAAAAGCACACGTTCCTTGCCAACGAACTGCAATCTCTTTGTGTTGTGCCATCACGTGCACGTTTCATCACTTGTCGTTTGCTCCCCCATTAACTTGACAATGGTTGAGTTCTGACCCCTCATGTATTAACAGAATCTGTTCATCTTACTGCCTCCTGTGTGTGAAGTTTGGATTATACCTTTTGAAACATCCTGTATAAACGTACAAATAAGACATGTTTGTCTAGTAGGTCAAATACTATACAGACAAACCAGAAATAAGGTACTAATTATATTGTTATTCTGAGTTTAACATAAATAAAATAAACAGCAACAACATCGTGAGAAGGGAGGCATCACATAGAAGGAAAGAAAAAGAAAACCAATGAAATGAACATTTAAATTAAAGTTTAGAAATCTTAAACTACTTTTGATTAAGTTTTTTAATAATTTATGACCAGAGTATGTTATAAAAAAAAAAAAAAAAAATTCTTGCAATCATAAATATTACCTTATCATGTATTGCCAAGTGCTTCTGATAATGGCTCTCACGCTTTGTTTTAAATGAACACATTTTACAAAAAAATTTAAATGGAGTCAATTCTTCGTAATTCTTCTTTGGTTTAGTCCGCCCATTTTCAGAATGGTTCTCTATAAACAAAATAAGGATTACTTAGAAGAGTATCTAAAACTGCCACAGTAGAACCTTGATAAAATTGAATCTCAAGGGAAGAGCAAAATGTTTCGATTTACACAGGTTATCATAAAATAAAATTTGAATTACAGAGGTTCGAATTAAAAAGTATACATTTAATTTGTCTTTTAGAGCGCATGATTATTCAATTTACAGTGCAAATTATTGGTAGAACGGTTGTTGGCCAATTGGAATCGAGTATCCTTGTAAAGGCAATCAGAACTAGTTCTGAAAACTTCTAATAGGGAAGAGATAAACTGACATCAATTCGATTTACAGAAATCCGTATTGACAAAATTCAATTTGTGGGTGAATTTATTTGCGTTAACTTTGATTTATAGGGAGCTAATTTTCCTCAAAAAATATTCGATGTATGGAGACTCTATTGCTTTGAATTATATAGGTTTTTAGCCTCGAAGCAGAAGGGAGTAGATTGAAACTTCGAATTATGAAGAATAGATTTATCAGGGTTCTACTGTATTTTCTATACAAAGAATACAAACAATTCTATAATGCCCAAGTATAGTATCTTCACAAAATTTAAATAAGAAATAAAAGATGCTCTACTTGAAATAAGTACTAAATTTACTGTTAAAAATTTTGATCATCTGTTTTTATCTCAGAAAAAAAAAAATGTTTGCAGAACGGGAAACAAGCTAAAAATTAAAATAAAATAAAAATGCAAATATGCTTTTAATCATAAAAATTATTATTGAGTATATAAGAGATCATTCCAATAAAAACGAGAACTGGAGTCATAAAAAGTTTATTTTATAAAATTTCGGGTACATCAATCTTATTCTTTCAAAATACACCCCATTTGGAGAATCTCCATTCCCATTGTTCAAAACAATCTCAGAAGTCAGGCTCCTCAGCTGCATCATCATTTTATGTTTTGTCATCTCCGCATTGTCCCAGTGCCATCCCCACATGATCATTTTGCACTTCGGAAACACAAATAAATTACAGGGCTAAGTCTGGTGAGTAGAGAGGGGATCTAGCGTGGTGATCGAGTTATAGACAATCACTGCTGAATGCACAGATGCAATTTTCTTAACCCCAAGTGTTTTCTTAAAATCATGTGCATATAAGATTTTCCCAAATTCAATTCATCAGCAGTTATCTGGACAGTGAACTGGCAATTGAGAAGCACAAGAGACCACACACATTTGATGTTTTCATCAACGGTCATCCTGCCTTACATCATCCTTGCAGTTTTTACGGTCCTCACTGAAATACTTGATCCACCTGAATAAAGCAGTTTTCTTCAGTGTCTTATCTCCATAAACAGCCCTCAACATTTCATGAATTTCCTGAGAGTTTTCCCAAGTTTCAATCTCCATTTCAACAACAGCAAAAAAAACTGAGCACCACAAAAAAAAATCTCACCTCTAGCTGCATACTTGCTTCGATTGTGTGACGGTTAATGATGCTCAGTGGCTTCCCTACCACAGAACGGCCAGTACAAATAGTCAAACTTCTCCTCAAGGTAACCCTAGAAGCTCAGTTTGCATATTTATTGGACCGATATGACAGCTAAAACCCACTACCTGTGTCGGCCAGCACAGCTACGGTGTCCATTATCCGAGCCATTATGATAATTTTTGAACTTATAATCTAACTTCATTTAATCAAATTAGGAGCTTTTATGTCCCAATGATTATAAGGAATTTGGAAACTTGAGGAGTCTGATAAAAATATTTGCCTGTGGCTTTTATTTCATTTAACATATAATTGTTTAAAAATTCATAATAAGATGAGGGAATTCTATAATCATTTATAATTTTTTTATGTATTTTTTTTTTTTAAACATTTCTAACGACTGCTGACATAATACAAATCAAAATTGGATTTTATTCCTGCCGTAGTCTTCGGGGAGATCCATCCGAATGTGCACTCGTTGAATTTTTCTTCCTCATCTTCTTTGATGGCCGCAACTATGGATGCACCGAGCCCTTCCACCACAGATTATTGGGGGAAAAAAAAATAAATAAATAAACACAAACAAATGAAAGTTATTTTCTAAATCCAAACAGAACCACACGAAGATGCATTAAAGTTCAAAGTCTTTAACTTGTGAACACTTCTTTAGGGTTGAATTTTAGTGTGATATCTTTAGTTTTTTTAAGTCAGTTTCTTATTTTCAGGTCAAAATATCCCGTTATTTCACTTTTAATTGGTGTGAGGTAGGTATTATACTTTCAAAGTATTCTTTAGAAAGTTAGTAAACGTAGCAAATTCTGGCTCATTTTTAATCTTGCCTTATCTCTATTTTTTTTATTCTTGGAACTACTTGGGGCGGGTATCCTTCATGAATTGATTACTTCACAATGGGTGGAAAGGTAAGTAAAAGGGGGGAAGGAGGAAAGATTTGGACAAGTGAGTATTTGTATGGTTAATAAGGACCCGCCGTTAGCCAAATAAATTTTATCTCACTTTCTCTTGACGATCTTGTCTACGCTGATGACCATTGATTCGTCCAGTAGGCCGATGCTTGAAGCATTATTTTGGAAAAACACGCCGCATGTTCCATTCTATAGGGCTGGCAGGCACTGACGAGGCGTCCATGTTCTGTTATCCCCTGGCTGGTATCCACGGGTAGGTGCTTTCTTTCTACGATTAAAATAAGAAAGGAGACAGATACTATTCTTTAAATATTAATGGCCACAAAACTCAGGCACCTTACCTGATGATGCCATAACACTTTATCCTTTGTAGGTTCTGTTGGAGAGGGCCAATGACGGTGTGCCGGTTCGAAATCCAAAATCTATATCCCGCATTTTTCGAAATAACTGGTAATAAATCCGAAATAGTTCTCCGCATAATGTTTATCCGGTTTATACGATTTCGCTGAACGTTGTTTCCAATGGAAGCCTTCCAAACACCTGGCTAGGACTAGCGTTTGATATGGGGGCCTAAATGGAACAACATCTATCGCCGAGCTTGAGGCCATGAGTGGGGAACTCGAGTTGGTTTCCATGGTTGTTTGCCTGTCGCTGTCTGCTGGCTTACTGCCGCATCTCGAAAAAAATTTTCGGTCCTAGCTTCTCAACAATTGATCGCGCTACTCGCGCTGGACAATCAGCATGCGCCCACATACGTATGCAGTGCTTGCACAGGAAAAGTAACATAAAACCAGTGTAAAAATTGTCAATAATAAATACAGGGCTCGACAAATTCCAAAAATCCGAATAGACAGTTGGCTACCACTGCAATTTTCATGGTAGCCAACCGAAATTTGATGTTTATGTGTCGGTATAATCATGTATATTCATAAAATCAATCTTAAATAAAAAATTTATTTACGAAGTTTAAAAAATTTTAAAATGACAAGCAACAAAGAGAGAAGAATCAATTCACCAAAAATCTTAAATACATGTACATAATTTAAACTAAATCTTAATTGAAATTATTGATGAAAATAGAAAAGAACTCTTAATTGCTGCCACTGCCACTATCATATTCTGAAAGTGTTTCATCAGTTATCTTCAAATGTAAGCTGCACCCATAGTTCCCTCTAATTTTTATGAGAGCTGCACGGTCTAAAATTAACTGTGCGCAATAAAAAATATAAACAAAACAAAGGCCATTTTTGATAATTTTGTAAGTGAGAAATTGACCGTAAGTGCGCGGGAAATAAATAAGCCCTCCCCCAACACATACACACTTGCGCAGCTTAGAGGAAACTATGACCACACTTGATTTTCAGGAATATTAAAAATAGCCAAAAATTGAGTCTTAGAAATGAATAAATATGGCAATTTTATTGAAAGCAACTTGCTGTTTGTACATCTTGGTAGAAACAAGCAGTTGTCACATACTCACTATGTACTGATTGAGTTTTTTAAACATCAAAACCTGACATTGATGTACGGTTAGATGTGCCTTGCACTTCACATTCCCCATTGGCAGCCATGTGGTGGTTGCCAATTGCGCTCCCGTTTTATGAGCGCAGAGGTGCTTGTGCGTTTTCTTGAATCAAGCGTTTATTTATTACTTTTTATAAAAAGCAATTCAATGTCATTGGATGAATTTTCAAACGAAATATTAAAAAAATAAAGTTCTAATCTAAAGCATAATTTATTTACTGAAGAAAATAAATAATAAAACATCAGAGGTAAAAAAAAAACGCACATAGGATTCGAATCAGGGCACAAGATATGAGCCATGCGGTCAATTGAAATGCCTTCCGAACTAGACGACTTTTTTTTTGATTTATCGCACATTCATCGCAGATCCTACAAGCTGGGCCTGACATATACTTCATCAACGAGGAACGAAAATCTAGCATAACAATATGTACCGACAGAGTAATCACGAACAGTAAATACGTAAATAACAAACAGGAAAGAAGGCCACGCCTGCCTTCTTAGCCACCGATAAGAAAGGCCTGCCCAATTCACGCTGAGGCAGGGCTTGGAGTCTGCAGTAAGTGGCGATTTGAAGTTCTCGGGCATGCAGCTCCACTGGGTCAGTTAGGAAAATTAAAGTATTGCTCAAGCTGGACCCTCCACGAAAAGTTTTATGTAAGAACTAATTTCACTACAAATTTAAATTTCCAGTGGCTACGATGCAGTAATGTAATTAGGCCTTCCAATCAGCTGCCGCATTGGCCAGTAGCCAAGTGGCTACCACCTGTTTGAAAGTTGTAGCCAAAATGGAGTTTCTGGTAGCAACTGGCTACCAAAATATAAGATTTTTTGAGCTCCGTAAATACTTTAGGACTAACCTGGAATCTTTTGCCCAAAGCAAAGTGTAGGAGGA
Source organism: Rhysida immarginata (assembly GCA_023313115.1). Classification (NCBI taxonomy): domain Eukaryota; kingdom Metazoa; phylum Arthropoda; class Chilopoda; order Scolopendromorpha; family Scolopendridae; genus Rhysida; species Rhysida immarginata. The sequence goes on along the minus strand of JAHWFO010076722.1, from coordinate 56,071 downwards.
GACTCGAGAGTGGGAGGGGGGGGGGGAGGAGAAATAATAGCAATTGTCCCCCCAAAAAAATTTTTGAACATTTCACTTTTTTTGGGTGCTACACCAACTATGTATCATGACAGAATCCACACAAACTTTAAACTAGTTAAAATGATATCTTGCAGACATTCAAAGAAACAGTTTTATCTGTAATGCACAAACGGGTGGATTCAGTATTTTAAATCCTGGGGGGAGGCCGTGGCCTGGTGGGCTTTCACTGAAACACAACTTCAGTGAAGTTAAGCAACATCAGGCACGGCTAGTCACTGGATGGGCGTCTCATCAGTGACTCAAGATCTTCACTCCCCCAGCTGCTGTAACCATCATACAGCAGTCATTAATCCAGGTCCATCCAGAAACCCAACTCGTCGGCTTCAGGCCATACAGGCTCTGGATGGATGTATTGGATTACAATGAACTCTAAAAAGAATTCTAAAAAAATCTGAGAATTTAAATTTTACCTAAAGTTCCTAAAAAAAAACTAGTTCATTTAATTCTTACCAAACTTGCTGTTTATTTTATTTTATTGCTCAATGTTCACATTATATTCAAATCAAAGCAATTTCAATTTACCAAATAAATACAATTGCTTTATAGCAACCAATGTATGTCTTGTACAACTGTACTGACCCAGCATAATTATTAATGTAACAACATAAACAATTGAGTAAGCATGCCTCGACAATGCAATTGTCGTGTACATGTGCTCATGTCAACAATGTGTAAAACATAAATAGAAAGCACGGTCTATAGATATTCATGGTCATCGAGCTTCGGCCATTTTCCATTGTTTCGAGAAGCTAAGGAAAACAGATAGCGCCAGGTGCTGCATATATCGTACTAAGGCCGACCGCAACCTGCGATAGAGATTTTCATTGAAACTGAATATGAACGTAAAGTTTTTATCTGCCGATAGGGCAGCGCTGCAGGCGCAGTTGGGCCGATTGTACATGGAGCGCCACTTTTTAATAGAGTTCTTGCCCTACCGCGAGCTAGAAACTTTAGCTTCATTTTAACAATGGAGCTCAATGATCATGAATATCTATAGACCGTGATAGGAAGTAATGTTTTATTCATTCGTTGACTCTACTACAAATCAATTGTTAAATCACACACAGCATCTTGGTATTCTCAACAGTCACTGTTAGAGCATGTGCAACAGATTTGAAGGAGTCCACGAAAAAAACCTGAAAATTTGATACAGCTAAAACCTTGATGATTAAATTGTCTGCAATAGAATTTGAAAAAGTTAATCTGTTTTCACTTTATCGTGCAAACAGCAGATGGCCAAACATACAAACCAAGTGTGCACAGATAAACGTACAGACAAAGCGTGCATTCTTATATGCAGATTTTAGCTAAAGATGCTAATAAATGCAGCTATTAAAAGAAACCTATAATTAAACACTATGAGGTTCATCTGTAATGTTAAAACTGATGGGGAGCAGGGGCAATTCAATTAATACACGGTTGAGGGCCCATTAACTTTTATCAACACCCGTAGAGTCAAAAGATGACTATCCTACTGAAATAAAATTAATTCAACTAGTACTGTATTTACAAACCTTAAGTGCAAAATGTCATCTTTCATAGACAATGTAAACAATAATAAAATGCCTTTCATTTCAAGATATCTTCAAGCATAATGTTATGTCTTGTAATTCCTGTAATCTTTATATAGAAAATAAACTTTGATAAATCCCATTGTCATAAGAAGAAATGACAGCATTCATTTGTCATTTGCTCCAATTATTCTCATATTCTCTAAGGCTTCATTTTCATGGAGAAGAAAATACACACGAAATTGCCAAGGTCCCCATTACAAATATGCTAAAATCAAATTATACTTTTTTAAACTGAAAAAACAGCAAGAGAAAACATTTCTCAAATGATGTGTACAATCTGAAAATAGCATTAAAAATAGGGTTTCCATTGCACATTTAAGAGTTCACTTCCATATTCGAAATTGGCGTTGGTTTTTAGAAAATGGAATACATAATCTGTTTTCCAGAAAGTAGATGGACTTGAATTTTACATTGCAACTTAACATTTTAGTGGCATACGAAGTATGGATTCTTAATCAGAATCATTTATAAAGTCCTTTGCGGTAGATCTCCTGATGCGCTGTGTCAGTGAAAATGGGAATTCTCTCATTTAGATTCAAGACAAATGCCATGCAACCAGTAACAATGAAACTTATGCAATACATATTTTTTGGAATAACACCATAATGGTTCTAATTAACATCCCGTCTTACCATAGTGCATACAAGGCACAAACTAAATAACATATATTTGCTCTTTAATACAGTAAATAAGGTGTGTTAAAAAAGTATAAATACACGTTCCTTAATCAGGGTTTTGAAACATTTATTTCAAACAAAATAGTTTTACGAAGAGAAATTACATTTTGTATGTCTGTACAGTAAATAAACAAAATATCACAAATTTGTGGCAAATAGTTTTCGAATACTGTAAATGGAAAAAATAAGAATAACGCAGAAATTTGCTGTTAAGAAATTATAAATAGATTCTTCAAAACTTAGTCTACCACACTGAATTAATGCTGCTAATATTTAATGAAGCCACCCTTTGCTTGATCAGGCTTGCCTTCAACCAATTTTTTTTTTTTTTTTTTTTTTAACTGCGTGTGTGCCTTTCAATTTGTCCCATGCAAATAAATGGCTACTTTTAAATCATATACATGTCCAAATTGCTCACACACTCTCCATCTGGACTTCTGGATAGCCAATCGAGGACAGTTATTTGTTGCTCTCCAAACTACTGTTTGTTGATTGCGATGTATGGCATGGAGCTTGTCTTGTTGGAATGTCCAAGAGTTTCCACTAATTAAAGGGCCAAAGGGTATCAAGTGATCGTACAACATCTGCTGTGCTTTAGAGCCCAACCTTACGTTCACTGTAACAAGATCTGTCTTACCATCCAAGCCAAATGCAGCCCAAACAATAACACCACCACACACACCCATTTGGCTACTGAAATGTTCTTTAGGTTCCATTCTTAAATCGTGCCAACATCCCTTATTCCATCCGACCTATCTATATTGAATTTTTTCTCATCAAGAAAAAGTACACAGCTCCATTTACTTTCCAGTCTAAGTACTTTGACCCATTCCAGCCTCACTTGTTATGTTTTGCAGTCAGCATTGGTTTAGCTTGAATTTTGATCTATGCAATATTTTTGATGCCTTTCAATATATTTGCCACAATAACATGTGACACTTCAGAATCTATTTCACTCACAATTCACCTTGTCAGCATTCCTTTTCTGCTTGCTACTTCAAAATCTTTCTTCTTGGCCTTTCCATCAGTTTTGGCTTTCATCCACTCCTTTTGTTTTTCCCATATTGGTCAGCTTTTTATAAGATATTCTAAATGGCACCAACAGATCACCCTACTTTTGCTGCAATATATTTTTATGATTTCCCTTGTCCTTTCAGAAAGTAAACTTTTCTCACCTGCTGAATTTAAGTGTGTACCATGTGGCATTATGGAATTTTCATTTGCAAACAAAACAAAATTGTGTGTTTGCCTTTTAGGCGTACCATTAATTGATTTGCTTATGTTACAGCCTATTTAACAGCAAAATTCCGACTTTACTTATTTTTTTCCATTTATTCGAAAACTATTCGCCACAAATGTGTGATATTTTGTTTGTTTACGGTGCAGACATTCAAAATGTAATTTCTGTTGATAAAACTATTTTGTTCGAAATAAATATTTCAATTGCAGACGTCTATTTATACCTTCTTAACACACCTTAGAATTTCCAAAAAAAATCTTCACATATAGCTCTTCCGCTTCAAGTACAAGGTGGTTATAAATAAACTGACCCTATCCAGACCTCTAGAACCCATTCCATTCACCAGATTTTGATAAAATGTGGTACATGTATATACACTGAGTGGCCAAATTATTATGATCACCTGACAGTTTTAGGCAAATGAGCTATTGCGTCACAGCGCTGCCGCTAGAGGGCTAGATAGCTATAAAAAGGGAATGCAGATGAGGTGAACCAACAGTTGCACTATGGTTTTTGTGACGATATGAGCAAAAAACGTGATTTAACTAAGTTTGAACGCGGGATGATCGTCGGCGCACGCAGTGTCGGAACCAGTATCAGCAAAACAGCTGAACTTGTGAAGTGTTCAAGAGCAGCAGTTATTAATGTTTACAGAGATTGGGCTACCAAGCAAAAAACCGGCTCTCAACGCCAAGCGTGTGGTCGTCACAGGCTCCTCAATGCTTGAGCTGAAAGGAGATTTGGCCAGAGTTGTCCAGGGCGACAGAAGAGCAACAGTGCGTAAAATAGCGGCATATCTAAATCAAGGACAAACTGTGATCGCCTCTGAACGAACTGTTCGCCGCTCATCACACCGTTTAGGCTATGGAAGCCGACGACCAGTTCGAAAGCCTCTACTGTCAGCCTTGAACAAGAGCAGACATCTCCAGTTCGCCAAGGAGCACAAGAATTGGATAGTAGATGACTGAAAAAGGGTCATGTGGTCCGATGAGTCACGATTTCAAATGCATCATGCAGATGGCAGGGTTAGAATATGGAGAAAACAACATGGAAGCATGGACCCCACCTGCATCGCCACAACACTTCAAGCTGGTGGCGGCAGTATTATGGTTTGGGGGATGTTTTCTTGGCATTGTTTGGGTCCTTTGATTCCTCTGCACAGATGTGTGCGTGCCCAAGATTATTTAAGTATTGTCGCAGATCAAGTACATCCTGTTATGTTAAAGGTGTACTCTGACAGGGATGGATACTTCCAGCAGGACAATGCTCCTTGTCATAAGGCTGACATCGTCCTCAGATGGTTTCGAAGAACATGCCGGAGAGTTTACCTTGCTTCGTTGGCCTGCACAATCGCCAGATCTCAATCCCATTGAGAATTTGTGGGATGAGATCGAATGGGCCATCAGGCAGCGGGATCCAGCACCATCAAATCTGCAGGAATTGGAAGGTGCAGTTCTTCAGAGTTTGTCTCAAATTCCTCCTACAACCTACCAACATCTCATAGAATCCATGTCCCGAAGAATGCAAGCAGTAATAAGAGCGAAAGGTGGCCCAACACTGTATTAAGGGGGTGGTCATAATAATTTAGCCACTCAGTGTATGTTATATGAACCATAGGGAAGAGATGTCTGCAATAAAAAAGTAGCTCAAATTTTGACCACCAGGAGAAGGACAAACAATCTGTCGGAATCATTAAAATTTATTCAATCAGAGAACTTGTTCAACATGTACTCCAGAATATCAAACCTGTTGAAAGCACTGTTGAAGTGTTCAATGATAGTATTTAGAACAACAAGGGATTTTAACAACATGACATGCACTGCTGAGGCAAGTTATAATTCCTCCTCTATAAGCATGATCCTTCAGGAATCTCCACAACCAGAAATCAGAGGGATTTATCCCTGGTGAATGAGGAGGCCAGGCTCTGGAAAATCTCCGAAAGTTACAGGATCCTCGCCAAAATCACCACGATGTAGTTCCTTGAGTTGCCATCCAATGTGGGGAGATGCTCCATCTTGCATGAAAACAGTGGTATGCAAACATTACTGTTCCTGTAAAGCAAAAATGACTTGCTGTTGAAAGAGTTCACAATACCATACAATTGTCTCAGAGAGCATCTTTTTAGGGCTTTGGCGAGTAAAATGGATCACAGAATTTTTCGTATTGTCGACCAAAGAAATCAATAGCTTACATAACACCAATCTGACACTTACTGAAGATTAGTGGAAACAAGAGGCTCTATTGCTCTATCAACAACAGCAATAGCAATTTTTGCAGCAGTTTCATTCCCAATTGTTTTCAGTCCACATTCTGGTAGCATACCCAAGTTCCCAGTCTTTTCACATTTCATAATCATGTTTTTCAAACCATTCTTCGACATGGGGCCCTTTTTGCAATCCTTTTAAACAATGTTATTCATGCAGTGAAGCTAAGGTATTGCTCCTGTCCTGATAAAAAACATTTTACTAGCAAAGTTCGATCTTTCTTCTCTACAGGGATGATTACAAGATTAAAGAAAGGCAACCATGATTTTTTTTAAAAAAGGTTTTCACCTTTACAATCCAGACTTAAGAGCCATGTCCTCTGTTCCCAATGCAGCCCCTATAACTGAACTTTACAGTATTTTTATCATTTAAACTTTTGTTTTAGTTTACCCCCCCCCCCCTCCTCCTAATGACAAGATATTTCCTCTTTTTTATTGGCTCATTGTTTTATCCATGTCCAATAGTCGTTAATATCCCTTCACATTATCCAATAGGAGGTATTCTTGGCAATTTACCCCCCCCTCCTTCCTTGTCTTATTCTCTAGCATTAAGGTTTTAATTTCTATTTTACTTTGTTCTCTCATCGATGAAGACGGCAATTTGGTAACCAAAATACATATCCGGTATTTCATTTCTCCTTATGGATTAGAGGTTCCCACATATTGATTGTTCCATTCCAGTTTTTGCTTAATTTTTGTTTAGGATGATTTTCTGGCTCTGAATGCGGTCTTTTTATAGGCCTGACTAATTTGTATAGAGATTTTATGGATATTGCCCTCTGGTGGTCAAAATTTGAATTAATGTATTTAACTGCAGAAATCTCTTCCTCATGGTCCATACACTATCAACGCCTTTTATAGATAATCTATAGGAGGTGTTGACACTATCTGGCCATTCGTCACCGGGCACCTCATACCACAGTGTTCCACAATGTCAATAGCGCAGAATTGTCCAAAACTGTTTGGCACGCTTTGGCAGTCATTGTTTCGCAAACTAAAATAAGAGAACCAAAACCATACTAAGAAAAGCAGGACCAGACCATAATGCCACCTCCCCCAAATATCACTGTGGGTACGACACAGTCCTGTAAACATCATTCCCCGAGCATTCGCCAAACCCACACACATCCATCGAATCGTCCTGGTAGCGGGATTCTTCACTCCATAGGATGTTTTCCATTGTTCTGGAGTCCACTAGCGGTGTTCCTTGCACAACTGTAAACAATGAATCGGAATAAGGGCTGTGATATTTGGGGTGTGAACTACTGTTTGTCCATGAAAACCAGGTATGATGAGCTGCCAGCAGACAGTATGATCACTTACATCACTAGACGACGCTGATCGAAAGTCCTGTGCCAATGTTTTTAATGAACCCTTCCGGTTTGACATCACATGCTTCATTGACGGTCGCAATCTGTCAATTTCGTCACTTTACTGGGTCTGGGTTATAATCCCCTCTCACTTCCACTTCAAAATGACACCGCTCACTGAATATGAAATTTGTTGGAAATTTCACAAATTGAATGGCCAAACCTGTGGGCTACAATGATCATCTGCCTTTCCTTCACACTAAGTTTGCGTCATCTGTTCATTTTGACTGCAGTAGCTACTATGAGTGTATTCTAATCTGTCAACGTTTTTTATAAGTTGTGTGTCATATACGGGTGATCCCATGCGCTTTTGGTGCAGTCCAGGACAATTAGTCTAATGACGATAGTTGTAATGCCGATTGGTTTAACTGCGATTGGTCTAAATCCTGATTGGTCCAAATTCCGATAGGTCTAAATCCCGATAGGACTATATCCTGTTTGGTCCAATTTCCGATTGGTTTAAAAGGAGACTAAAATAAGTGAGAAATTTCCACTGAAAACGAGAAAAAATTTGAATTATTCAAAACTATTTTCCTTAATTGAAATAAAATATACAGAGTGATTCAGACCACCCATACCAGGCATTTTTCTCGAAAAATACGCATCATACAAAAAAATAATAATAAGTGTTCAATTTTTTTAAAAAACTATTCAATTATAATAGACTCGACCCCCATCCCATCTTGCAAAAAACATACCACACTAAATGAAGCCTGAATTTTTTGTACTATTTTTTAATAATTTTTAGATGCCTTTTTATTGAGCTTTTTTATATAAAAAAAAAAAGCAGTTTACTAAGATTAATTTTTAATTATATAAAAAAATTTTCCTAGATTAATTCACCGAATTAATTAATTACTTAGACTTTGTACTTGTACCGAATATTCGAATAATTTCCATAATAAGAACAATAGACTAAAAATAAAAAAAATAATTCAGTAAATTAATCTAAGCAACATTAAAGACCCCCCCCCCCCCCCGCTAATAAGAAGATAATTTCAATTCATTTTTTGCTGACTCCGTAAAAATGACCTAAAAAAATTATTAAAAAATGAGGCTTCTTTTGAGGGTTATATGGCCTTATGTATGCTTTTACTCTGGGGATTTCATCCAACCATTTCCCGAAACCGTGTCTTTCTAGAGATACTAGTATTGCCTGTGTTCGCAATTCGACCAATTGAGACTGAAATATAAACACTGTAATTGAATTGATAATCTCACACGAATTGAATTGAATTTTCACTGATGGACATAGGATGCTATTAGTATCAGGTTGTTGCAAAAGTTTTTTCCGGATTTTTATTCCAACAGAAAAACGATTGAACTTGAATGACAGGTTCAGCTCATGCAGATGCCAGGCAATGGTTAAAAAGTGAACATTGAACTGTTCTGAGAGTTCCCTCGTTGTTACATTGTGATCTTCATCAATTGCTTGGCATAGATCACCATCTGAAATCATGATTGGCCAACCAGAGGTGCATCTTGAAGTGTGCTATCTCCGCATCTGAACCGGCGATACCATTCTTCTATTGTACGTAAACTAACAGTATCATCACCTAAATGTTGGCAAATGTTTCAGTGACATTGCGCAGCACTGATCTTTCCAGAATACTCGTAGAAGATTATTGCTCGAATATGCTCGCGTGAAAGGTCCATTTCAGACTGTTGATGGCACTCAAAGATGTATAGTCAGAAAGCTGATTCTTGGATATAATATAGCAAAGATATTCAGGAATCGAATGCATTAATATGTTTGAAAACATATGAACACCCCCCTCAGAAAATGAGCCCTTTTTTGGGCACGGGTTCTAGAACCGGAAGAAACTTTTGCAACAACCTAATATTTTATCTGTATAGGTTTTTAATTAATATCTCGGCTAATTGTGATCGCAGACTTGATTTTTTTTCTTTCCCCGAGCTTCTATGGCACAGTACCTTTCAGATGAAATAAGTTTCATTCCCCACCTTTTATAATAAATACCCCAAAAATGTTCCCCAATTTCTGAAGAACCAAAACATTATGACCATCACCACATTGGTGAATGAAATCGTCTGGATCACATATGGAATGATATTTAACTGCTGCTGGAGAAGGTAAGGAATCAGTCTCTCACTTAATTTTGCGAGTGGTGGAAAATGCTGCTGATCTAAGCTAATTTGATAATGGCCCGAAGACTCGGAACGAGTATCTCTGAAACTGCATGACTGGTAGGTTGTTCACAATCTGCTGTTGTTAGTATTTATGCAAAGTGGATAAATGATGGTGAAACCAGCAGTAGATGCCAAAGTGTTGGATGCCCACGCGTCATCAAAGAAAAAGGACGTTGGAGACTGTCTTGCTTGGTAAAGCAAGATCGGAGCCAGACAGTGGCTCAGCTGACAGCCCAATATAATGCAGATCCACGTGCAAGTGTTTCGGAACACACAGTTCAGCTTTCACTCTTGGATATGGGACTGTGCAGCAGACGTCCCACTCGTGTGCCTCTGTTGACCAAGCGTCATTGTCAACTACACCTACAGTGGGCCCGGGAACATCGAGACTGGACCATGGATAAGTGGAAGAGAGTTGCCTGGTCAGATGAATCATGATTTTCTTATTCATCACGTCAATGGTTGTGTCAGGGTACGCCGACTTCCAGGCGAACAGTTGCGCTGATAATCATGATGTTTTTTTAAGTAAAATTCGTGGCCATCTATCAGGAAAAACGCCACGAACTTTTTCCCAGACTTATTATATCAACGTCGCACCTCTGTACCATAACAAATAACAAAAGCGCATTAAGTTAGTGGTGCTGTATCTCAAAAACTATAGCTGATAGAGAGAAACTGTTTTCATATTTTGAATCAACTCATCAAATATAATCAAAATCAGTTCTAACATTCCAGGCACCACGAAAAAAAATTTTTTTTGTTCCCCAGTGTAATAAGTTAAAAAATATTGTCCATAAAACTACAAGACAGTCCCAAAAACACACAATTATGCATCAGTGAACACGCTTAAACCAGGGCCATCCAAATCGTGCACGTCACCCGTGTGCAACATAAAAAGCTCGCGGGCAAAGCCAAGGAGATAGTCCAAAGCTCAGGAGGGGTGTGGATACAGTTTTTCCTATACAGTGTTGCCAGACTTTAGGGGGCGATTCCGTTAAATGAGGCATTATTTCTATTATTACTGATACTTGCTTGTTTTTCGTCTCGCATAACATGGCGCACATTCCGAAAAAGCATAAAATCACTGAACCAGTATTTAAACCGGAGTGGGAGAATCTGTTTTGTTTTTTCTTCATTTAACACGGATCAGATTCTAAATGCTTAATATGCAATCGTGTCCTATTGGGAAAAAGAAAATACAATTCTCCCTGACATTGAGAAAATTGTCACATTAAAATGAAGGAAATAAAATGGTAAACTGCTTCAGTTTTTTCTTTTTACAGTATCGAATTGATAATTAGCAACTCGACTTTAAGGAACTGATCAACGTAATGTGCAATGGGAGAGGGAAAAGAAAAATTACCTGCGTGCACGGGCGCTGCCCGCGGACAGAAATCTTGGGCAGCCCTGGCTTATTGATTACACTTATCTAATAATCCTTAAAATCCACAAATTCCAAATAGGCTGTCCACAAAATGTTTTTCGTTGAAAAATCTTGGAAGCAGGCCGAAATTCATGTTGAAAAGAATAAGGCCCAATTACAACTCCATTAGTAATCCGGAGAAGGCATAAATATGGGCAAGTTCAATTACTGAATTGTAAAAATAAAATAATATAAAATGATCACTGGTGATTATCCTTTTTGAACATTTTACTGTTCATCATCAGATCAAAAATGAGACTGAACCCTTCATAATACTCTCCCACCCAAAACATTAAAACATAAATTAAACTTTAAAATTACTTAAATTCTATAACATTTTATAAAAAGAGACAATCGGAACTTAGGTATGAGGCAATGGTAATCTTTATCTATAGTATTTTTCATAAAGAAGACCAACGAAATGAACCAATCAGAATTGCTGCTTATCGCTTAATTTTTCCGTTCATTGCTCCAAGCTCTCGCGCATATTTTTCAATAAATTTTCCTTTACACACAGTAGATTAAATATTTGTAAACTATTTCTAATTTGTTTAATTAAAAATATCATGATGTGGAAGTTTACAAACAATTATAATTAGTATTAAAACATTAAGAACTAGCTCTCTAACATCAGGAGAAAGTACTTGCATCTGATTGGTTTCCACTCTGACTTCTTAACAAAGGTCAACGGACTTCTTTTATGAAAAATACTATAAAGCACCTCTTTAATTAGTCTTTTTCTATAATTTTGTTCCTGATCTAGGATCATTACATTCTCTCAGTAAGGGGAATGTCCCGTAGCACTACAATGCTCTTGCCATTGTGTTAGTGCAATCATTGATTCTTACAGCTCTGTAGTGTTCAGCTAATCTTGTTTTTAAGAATCTTGATGATTGACTTATGTAGTTAATTTCACAATTTTTACATCCTATGTTATAAATAACTAACCAGCCACATGTTGCTGAAATATATGAGAGGTCAGGACAATTCGTCAATTTTTTTTCTAGATATTCGACAAAATGTCTAAATTTGAACGTTTTCTTACAAATAAATGTAGAAATGTAAAAATGCATGTAACTGAACTTTCTTGTCCTTGTTCAAAATTAAATAAAGTTTAAATTCACCAAAATTCAATTTATTTTTGGGACTCCCCCCCCCCCCAAAAAAAAAAAAATCATTGGAAGTTTATAACCTTACACTGATAGGGAAAGCTTTCCCACTCACATATTTACAAAAAAAAAAGAAAAAAAAAAAAAAATGAAAAATCAAGTAAACTTTTTTCAGTTTTACATTTTTCATAACTTCACTGCATAAGCTTTCTATATCTTGTAGGCTTTGGTTCGAGGCAGTGTGCAAGTATAGCGATCTTTGGAAGAAGTTAGTTTCATATTACGGTAGCTGTTGGCGACGAGAAATTCGAATAAAAATTAGTGAATTAATATATTAAAGAAGGAAATATCAAAAAAAAAAAAAAAAAAAAAAAAAAAATCACCAACGTACAAACTAGCAAAATTTTTAGATAATTATTTAAAAAATTTTTCAACTTTAACTATACAATTAAAAACTCAACACAAGGCAAACAAACTTTAGAAAAAATAAAACTAGATAACAAAGACAAAATTTACACCTTAGATATAACAGCCGTGTATGACAACATCCCTATCAACCAAATTATAGACATCATAAAAAATCAACTAAAAACAAAATTACCTTACACCAAAATACTAAAAATCATACCAAGCCACAAATTTATGTTTTACCAACAATCAATTAAAATTCAATGGAAAAATTTATTCACAAACATGGGTAGTCCATTATCACCCATACTTTCCAACATCTATTTAAATAACATTAAACACATACTACTAAACACATCACAACACAAAATTTATAAAAATATGGACGAGATATGTAGGTGATATCCTAATCATTACAAACAAACCAATAGAAACATTAATACAATTATTAGAAGAAAGATATCCTTTAAAATTTACACACGAAACATGATCAACATCCAAATCACATTTTTAGATTTAAATATTATAAAAAATAAAAATAATTCAAATTTTGAAATATATGAAAAACCTACAAAAGGAAACAACATACCACATTACTTCTCAAAACAACCTACACACCAAAAAATTAACACTATTAAACAATATATACAAAGAATAAAAAATCTCACATCCCCAAAATACATTCCCAAACATTTAAAAAAACTTGAACTGAACCTAATAAAAAACAAATATCCAACAACACTAATAGACAAAATTTTAATAGAAACATTCACTAACAACACAACAAAAAATACACCAAATCAACAAAAACAACAAAAAAGGTATTCAATACAATTGTTGAAGTTTCGCATTTCTTAAAACTGAATGTTGAAGTTTAACTTTTTTGAAGCTGATCGTTTTAGTTTCACTTTCTTTTGAAACTGATTTTTTTTTTTGTTTTAATAAATGAAATGCTATATAGAGTATATGTATGTGAACAACAAAATGGAGCAGTCGCGTTACGTTTTATTTCAGCTTGACAATTGCAACATAAATTTTGGTTCTTCGAGCCGGATAACCCCTGGGTTTGTCCACTAAAACAACATTAGAGCTGTGAATAGTTTTTTCAACAACAATAAGGCATTTAAATAGTGAGAAGGGGGCAGTAAAGGAACGTATATAAATGTGGCGCTATTCGTTCACATACCATGGATAGGCCTATACAACTCTAAGTTTGGCGAACCGGAAAAAACAGAAACGGATTGTGAAGTCCAGACTAAAGAGATGCTACACCTTTTTTACTACTGCTACTACTAAAGATGTTACAACAGAAGAGGTACGTGCACGTTTAGAATTACTCGAATCATCGTGGACCAAATACGATAAAGTGAGTGAGTAGATCATATTGAATGGAAACGATGAACAAGCGCAAGCAGAAGAACAAGATTTAATTGACGTAGAAAACCGATATTTAACCACAAAGGCTGGCTTGAGAACTATTCTTGATGGTTTACAACCTAGTACGACTCAAACTGATGATAGCTTAACAACGAACGTTTCTGTGACAACTGCAAGAGCAGACATTAAATTACTCGCCAAAATAATCGGGTGATTATTTGGGATGGATGAGCTTCAAGGGCTTATTTACTTCTATTGTTCATAATAATCAGCAAATCACAGATTCACAAAAACTTCATTACCTTAAGAATGCAGTTTATGGAGAAGCAGCTGCTCTTTTACAATCATTAGATACCACAGAAGCAAATTATGCGGAGGCTTGGAAATTACTCATTGAGCGATATGAACACGAAAGACAGACCATTATAGGTCACATACGTAAACTTTTTTCACAATCTACTGTGACTAGTGAATCTCCAATTGAACTACGCAAATTACTGGACACTAGGGTGAAGTTTGTCAGAGCATTAAAGGTGCTTGATGTTCCAGTTGATAAATGGGATCACATGTTAGTATACATGATTAGTGAGCGTTTAAACAAGGTCTCATGCAGGCAGTGGGAGTTGTCTATCAAAGAGAAAAAAATCCTACCTTTAAGGAATTATATTCATTTCTTGATCAATGATGTAGAGCATTAGAAAATTCAGCAGTTACAACAAAGGACAACATAAAATTATCACAACAACAACAGAGATCACATCACAGAGATCAATCATCAAGAGTAAGAGTACATAATGTGAGTGTATCCAAGGCATGCCCTGTTTGCAGCAAGGAACATTTCATCTACCAGTGTGACATGTTTCAACAACAATCACCAACAGAGAGGGTAGCCATTGTGAAGAGCAACTCATTGTGTTATAATTGTCTACGTGCTGGACATATGGTACGAGACTGCAATTCACATAATACTTGTCGTAAGTGCACCAAGTATCATAATACATTGTTACATGCTGAGAAACTTAACACGAACAATATAGAACAGTCAAGACAACCATCAGTACAAAGCAATAAGGACCAGGTACAAACAGTACATAGGCATGTTTCTTATCAATCACAAAATAAACAAGTCCTATTAGCAACCCTGAGGGTTAAGGTAAAGGACTCTTGGCAATCTACATGTTTGCAGAGCACTTCTTGATAATGCCTCAGAGGCTTTGTTTATAATGGAATTGTTAGCGCAACATCTTGGTTGTCCATGTTCAAGATCACTCACTGAAGTTACCGGGATTGGTGAATCGGCAATAAGGACATCAAGAGGTATGGCACAACTAAACATATCGTCGTTGGATCAGAGATTTTGTATGCCATCGAGTGTCATTATAATCAACAAGATTACTAGGCAGACTCCAAAGCAATACGTAAACATACAAGCATTGAATGACTTGAATTGTCTTGAATTAGCAGATACACATTTTAACCATCCAGAGGAGGTTGATCTTTTGATTGGTGCTGACTATTATTATCATATTATCAAAAAAGAAAAGGTTATCCAATGGTATAACATTTGCACAAAGTATTGTTTTTGGTTGGATAGTAAGTAGTCCTACAACACAAATGTCTACGCACACGGTTGCAATGCATTTGACTATAGCCAATGTACAATTTGACTTGCAAGCATTTTGGGAGTTAGAAGAAACTTTATCCCAGCAATTTCATACGGAAGAGGAGCAGCAATGTAAAGAACATTTTATCAATACTCACAGAAGGGACGAAACAGGGCAATGCATTGTAGCCTTGCCTTTCAACAAGGATGTTAAGAAGTTGGGAGAATCAAATGAAATGTCCATCGAACGCCTCTACTCAATAGAACGTAGATTGAACAATACAGAATATCAGCCCCAATATATAGCATTTATGGAAGAATATGAACAGTTGGGCCATATGAAACTTGTTGAACCTAATATTACAAACAACATTAATTTCTTGCCACGTCATTTCGTATTGAAGAAGGATAGCACGACAACAAAACTACATGTTGTTTTTGATGCCTCAACAAAAACATCATCTGGATATTCATTAAATGACACTCTTATGGTGGGTGGTAAACTGCAAAAAGAAATTTTTGAAATTTCGCTAAATTTTCGAACACTTAGGTATGCCATCACAGCAGATATTGAAAAGATGTTCCGTCAAGTGCTCGTACAGCAAGAAGACAGAACATACCAAATGATACTGTGGCATAAACGGTATAATCAACCTATACAACATTACCAATTGAATACGATTACATATGGAACAGCTTGTGGTCCATTTTTAGCTAATAGAATACTCCAAAAATCAGTACGAGATGAAGCAAAGAATTTTCCTGAGGCCTCCAAGATTCTTTTTAATGATTTCTATGTGGATGATCTTATAAGAGAGACTGATTCCATTCAAGCAGCTCAGAGATTGTGTGATGAGATTATCTCGATATTAGGATGTGGAGGATTCAAAATCGGAAAATGGTCTCAAACGAACCAAAGATTACTGAGTATTTACCAGCCTTTATGCGTAAAAAAAACAATCACAATTGAACATAACCTTGGAAGGTTCAGTGAAGACTCTAGGGGTACATTGGAACCCAGTGGATGACAACTTCAGAATTTCATGTCAACTTGTCAGCAAGCGAACCATTATTTCACAGATAGCACCAGCTATCATTAAGGCGAAGATTCTTATCCAAAAATTGTGATTATCCAGAATTGGATAGGATGACATTGTACCTCATGCAATCCATAAACAAGTCTGAATTACCCATACTAGAACAAGTTTCAGTATCAAGATTTGTAACAAACCAAAACACTAAGTACAATTACATGGATTTTGTGATGCATCGGAGGCTGCTTATGGAGCAGTACTTTACGTCAGGTCAACAAATGCAAATGGTAGTGTAAATGTCTATTTACTATGTGCAAAGACAAAGGTAGCTCCAATCAAACGAGTATCTTTACCACGTCTTGAACTTTTTGCAGCAGTACTATTGGCCAGATTATTTAAAAGAGTAATAGTTTCCTCTCCTTACAATAAAACAATATATGCTTGGAGTGGTTCAACTGTTACACTCGCATGGAAAAAGAATCATCCCAGCCGTTGGAAACAATCTCTTCTTTATGTAAAAATACCCACAAGCTAAAGTCATTTTCTTGAAACATATATTCCTTTATCTAAGGATCACATATGCATGTAATTGTTCAAAGTGTGACATTGAATGTCAGTGTGTGTCATATGGGTCCGACGGGAAAGGATAGGGATTATATTTAAATAAATATAAACTTAGGGTAGTGTTTAATATATCTTTTATTTATTGAATTTTTGCATGTTAGTTTGCTCTCTTTATTTCTCAAGGTGGTTAAGAACAATATTTATAATTTTTCGATAAATTTAGTAGTAATTTATTTTAAGAGAGTATTTATTTTTTTAACATACGTTTTAAAAGGCTGTTATTATAGAAAGCTGTCGTTATAATTAATTGTTGACGATCGCTGTTCACGCCGATAAGCGTGCAACAGGGTTCGTCATTTGTTGTGTACGAAAATTCTGTCATCACCTGTATGTGAGTATTGTTTTTACGCGCTTTTGGTTCTGAATAATAATTTTTTTTTTTGGCTATAAGTAATTGCTGCGAGTGGGCAAAAAAAAAAACTTGCTTAGATGGTGGGAACGCCGGAATGTTCGAAAAGGTGTTACCTTTTGGTTTTCCTTTCTGCTTCTGTATTACTGTACACTTGCTGACGATTTCGCCGTAGCTAAAGCATAAAAATATTGTGCTATGAATTTGCTGAGAAAATTAACTTTTTCTGTTGCCGCCCGTCTATGAGAAACATATGGCGACTTTGTTTACGCTCGATCAGCCATTGAGTTTCGACACACTCAAAGACTTAAAGCCCATAAGATGACATTTTGGTGAGTCCTTTCCATGTTGTGCGTGTGGGGAAAACTTTTGATTCGCTGATAAATAAACAATATAATGATGTCAATTAGCAACTCAAGTTAAAGAGAAGATCACGTATTAACTGAATATGGTGCCTGGTTATAACGGAGTTCATACGTTTTGGAATATTGTGTAACTGCATAGATCGCAATCAAATTAAGACGTACTAATGAGAGACGTTTGTGCATATTATGTGTTGTTATAACAGAGTTTTGATAGTTGTAAAAAACCTCGTAGTTTGTAAAAGTAGTTATTAAGCGGAGGTAATAGAACTTAATGCCGGAACCCAAGGTGATCTAGAACAAGGTGGGGGTCAGTTTGCCGGAAGTGGTAAAAATTGCATTACTGCGCAAGCGTATTTTGACGTCACTGGATGACATTGAAACCAATACCTGCTAAATCGAAACCTCCACAGAAACCAAAACATGGTGGCAATGAAAACAGTTGTGCGATAGCGTTACTTGACGACTCGTTCATTTCCTTCACGATTCTCATCCTGTATACTATTTATTTTAATTACATAAATAATGCCATTATAAGGAGGGACTTATAATTATTGTAAAACGTACTTACGTATTTCTTTTTAATGGGAACACAGGGTTAATGTTAACTATCCGCACATCGAGCGATGACTGATCATGCAACCACGGTAAGTGAAATTTACTGTGACTAAAAAGAAAAAGGGGTATAAATCAGTTCGTTAGAACGGGAGGGGGGTTAAAATATAAATTCATTTACCATGGTCGCATGATCAGCCATCGCACAATGTGGGGATAGTTAACATTAAGCGAACACAGAGACAAGGACGATAATGTATTTCTCGTTACATTAGGCCTAGTTATCATTTCTCATTAAGATTTCGAAAATTGATTCGTCGGAACCGTTAGCAGTTAAGAGACAGAGTTAATTTCAATATTATTTCATAACTTTATTTATGCAGGCATTAGGAAATAGTGATTTATAAAATAGTAAGTTTACAAAAAAACATTTCTTCAGAAATAAACGTAAGAGTTTTGTTTTTTTACGTGAAAACGTTTTCTTTTGTGACCAAAATAATGGCTGCCGCACACTGCCGGAAGTAACACCATAAGTCATCCAGTGATGTCACAATATGCACGCGCGTTAAGCACTTCTGACAAACTGGACTTACCTGTTATTCTAGATTACCTTGGCCGGAACCTAAAACCGATGAAGTGTTTCATGTTCTTACCGCGTGGGTGTGCAAGCAGCTTTCATTGGGCACAAGCCTCGCTTTGAGCACAACCACCAGGACGTGAGTAAGGCAACGCAGCTAAGTTATGAACACAAAAAGGTGCTAAAGGGGTTACTGCGGTCCTCCCCTTGTATATTAAATGAAATAAAAGGATCGTGTGACGCGAGGAAGCGTTGTTGTTTAGACAGGAAGCACTATCTCTGTTTTTTCGTGACAAAGTAGCTGTGAAACTTTAGCACTTATATTTGTTCCGCTTGCGTAATTGAAATCTGTCTCACATGGTCATACATTCGTATATGTTGCAAAACCTCACCTATAATTAAGGGGTAAAAAACCAGACTACAGATAATTAATGAATGTTCCAATTAACGTACTGTTTAGGTATTCTGGTGCTATTGAGTAGATAATTAGTTAAAGTATTACTGAAGGGGCCCTCTACAGTAACTGCCGTTAGTACTAAACAGAATTGGTCATTGATTTATATGCAGCGTTAAGTGTCATGTTTTGGTTATATATGTTTATTATTGGGCTTTATTGGCATATTCTTTTAAGTATTATAGAAATAGAGAGAGAGTTATATTAACTAATAGATCTTTTAAAACAAAACTTCACACCTTCGGATATCAGTCCCGAACGCTTGGCGCCCATCTCACCCAACACTAGTTGTTGATACATTATAAGTGGGGGAGGGGCGTCACATATGCATGTAATTGTTCAAAGAGTGCTCTGAATACTTCTGTAAACTATACACATTCACTATACAGGGTGATTCAGAACGGTAGGTCAAGAATGAAATACCATGTACAGTTTGTAGCTGGGAACAATATTTTTCCTATAAACATGGGTCCAGAAATGCATCCTTACAGAGATAATGCAAATTGTACGAGGTAGGAATGGATGTGCGTTTCCCGGACAGTAATGGTAGGGGCCATGTAAATTAGGATCAAAACACGTAAATTGTTCGTGTTCACTCCTTTAAAAAAGAGGAAACGAAACATGTAACTCCACTATCTTACAATGGATCGTTTGACTAATGCAGAGCTGGCAGACATGCATCTCATCTACGGCGAGGCACAGGGTAATGCTACTGAAGCGGAAAGGATTTACCAATAGAGTTTTCCAGACCGTGATGACCCACATCTTCACCAGAGTTTGCGAGAATCTCGTCTGCAGACTAAACACCTGCATCGAAGCTGTAGCATTCCACCACCCCCACAGTAAGCAATAGTGTCACCCTCGCGATCGGCGATAAGTGTCGGGGTGAGGGATGCTAGGGTTCGGGACCAAAAATTAAATGATGGACCACCTGACACCGTGATATTTATGCTTAAAGAAAATCAATTTATTAATCTCAAATTAGCATGACCATTTTCATTACAAACTATTTCTGTAAATCTCATATGTTATCATATCTAGGGGCCTCTACAATTAACTTGACATATCAAACCCTGACAAAGCGGTGCTTAAAAGACAATAACAACTGGCACTCCTACCCGCAATTTACGTTTGAGCCTGCAGGAAGTTAATTATGCATGGCAATAAATGAGAGCAGGAGAACATTAGCTCAGCTGAGGTGACTGTTATGAACACCCCGTACTCCCGAATCAAATATTCCCTCTAGAGACTATGCACGTAGCGCCACACACCTCCTTTCATAGGCAGCCAGGGGGAAAGTGCAGGAACCCCTCTTGGCGAGTACGGAGATTCCTGTCACGTCAGCTACTGGCGAGCCTCGAGTCCTGACAGTATATGTGGGCGTATCAAAATCGACTGTACGAGTCCGTCAATCAGTACTCGACTTTCCACGCTTCTCTTTACCTAGAATTCCAATTTTTGCTGCTAGACATTACGACTCACGGCAGGGTGCTTAACCAGCCTATATAGAGTCATTTAATTTTCTTAAACTTAGAACAGTATCTATTGCTTAAACTAGTTTACAAAGCAGCTTCGGAAAGTTGTTCATAGGGGTGATGCCAATGCATATCGCATAAGAGCAGCGCTGACGAGAGTTCACTTCTGTTAGTGCCAAGAGCGGGAGGAACAATGGCACCACTAGAATCTAAAGAGTATTTAAGTGTTCGAAGATCTGTCCCTCACGCTGGAAAAAATGTAAGCAAAAGGGTCACTCACGAATTATCTTCAACATTCACGAATTACCGTCTTTGCTTCACCATATGCCACCGCATTCCATATTCAGATCTCCATCTCCAATCGCATATGGGTCACCCATGATTCGCTATCTCCTCACGGTTCCATGATACTCCAACATCCAAAATTGTTAATTGTCTCGCTCGTGGAAACTCAAAACATCGGTGTCGATTCACGATAGCACATCATTATTCAAATAAAAATTTAAAACAATTAAATAAAATCGTAAAACATAAATACATTTGACGTTTACTACTCATGGCCTCGTTTTCTAACATGAGGAAAACAAAAGACAGCGAACAGGGCACGTCCGTACAGCTCTCAAACTTTTAAAAAAAAAAAAAAAAAATCTTATAACAAAACAAACACACAAGCCAGTGACGCATCTTATTTTCCATGAAAATGATTGCAACAATCCTCTGCTGGAAGCTGAAGCAATCTTCTCAAAAAACGCCTAACAATTGCCGCTCAAACAGAGAATCAATTACGATCGCTAACAACGCAATCTCCCAACAATTATCCTTCAATCAGTTTCACACGCATTTACTACCTAACCAGACTATAAGGGAACGTCCATGCACCTATAAAATAATCATAAGCATATATCAAAACGCTAAACAAAAAGAACACGTAAAAATTCTAAAAGAGCACCTCCCCCCCTTCTACAGTCAATTCTCGTTAATACGAAACTGGTTAGTACGAAATTCCGGTTAATAAGACATTTTGTGGCCCGTCCCCGAGAAAGCAATTACTATGTAAAATTTTCTGCTTTATACGAACATATTTTTATTAAAATATGGTTTATATGAAAGAAAATTTCATGATTTTTATTGAAAAATAGTCCTTTTAGGAACAATTTTAATTATAAAATTTCAGATTTCGAAGTGTAAAGTTAATAAAAATAATTTTCAAAGTCATTTCATATGTGACTGCTTCTGAATTATTCGAATAAGTGAATACTCGATTTTTTTTTTAATCAGTGGATACTTTTTATTCGATAATTTTAGTCGATTATTCGATAAAAAAATATCGTTTATTTAGTCGAATTTTTCAAACTAACGAATCACGTGCTTTCAGACTAACGGGAAATCTGATTCGCGAAATCTGATTGGTTCAGCTATTCAGATCTGAAATCCTGTTACATGGCGCTCAAATCTTTCTTTAAACAAGTGCAATATCGGCATCGTTTCAAAATCAATTTTCTCATCGCTGCAACGCAGTTATCTAATTTTATTACAGCCAAGAATTTTATTCAATGTCAGCTTCAAGCAAAAGGAAACGAAAGGATCTTTCATTAGATCTTAAGTTACAAATTCTGAATGCAGCGGAAAAACCAAATGCTATAAAAGGGCAGGTTGCTAAAGACTTTGACATTCCACCGTCAACATTATCAACGATACTTAAAAACTCGGAAAAGATAAGACAACAGGCTGAATGGAGTGGAACTCTGAGAAGAAAACGAATGCGAAAAGTAGCATACGAAGACATGGTAACGGCACTTTTAACATGGTTTAAACAAGTAAGTTAACGTTTTTTCTATTCCGGTATACATGTAGTACAATACAGTGCTGTAGAAATTACTGTAAGCTTTTTTTCTATAATGTACTGTACTCTGTATTTGTTTTAGGCTCGACAAAAGAATATTCCCATTAGCGGTGATATTCTAAAAGAAAAAGCTAACCTGTTTGCAAACCAGCTGAACATTGAAAATTTCGCGTGCTCTAGTGACGAAACAACGCTGACGAAACCGCCCTATTTTATAACCTTCTGCCCGAGAAATCTTATTTAAATTCAATCTGCTCCATCAAATCAGAAAATGTTAGAATTGATGGAGGAAATTAAATCTTATATATTGTACAGTCAGGATGTTCCTGAAGACTTATTTACATTATATTGTAAAGTCAATAGTGATTTAGAAAAAAAAATTGTTTTAGCGCAAAAACAAACTGTTATTACATATTTTTTTAGGAGAGATGAATAAAAATTATTTCTAACTTAAAGTACTCTATTTCTGTGCTTATTTCATAACACTTTTAGTATTGTTGGTTTATACGAAATACGAATAATAAGAAAAAATTTCTTGGTCCCCACGATTTCGTATTAACGAGAATTGACTGTAGTACACTGGAACGTCATATGCACCCGACGAAAAGACTCGAACATACCCTGTCAAGGGTTACGTTCGAGTAAAATCCTATTCAATATCAATTTAAAATAATATCAAAACCAAAGTAACCTTATAACTAACACAACACTCAGATACCAAAACTATAATCCAACATGTATAACACCTATACTACCAATTCGTATACAAGCTCTCATATCTATCCTGTCAAACATATTACAACTATATCTAAAACCGACCTTCTATACACCATTTTTCTACCTCACTTATGCACAACCAAAATCAACTTGTGCAATCAAAATCACACCATCGCCCACAAAAAATTATACAACTTTTGCGTCCCACATTCATACCACACCAAACAACCACCAACAACCACAACACAATCATAACTGTACAACCGCTCAATAATAACCCTACCATTCCAGCTCACAAAACCCTGTATCGCCAAATTCCAACACGACATACGCCCTTATTTATATTTCACTCAACCCAATCCAAACTAGTCTTGATGATCATACCAATCAATCGCCTAAGAACCAAATTCTAACCTAACTTCACTAACTACCCATATAAACTATACATTACAAAACACCATATTTACCAAAGCTTATTTCCCTTAATTACCCCACACACCAAAGAAAATCGAATAAAGCTCGTTAAACCCTGAACTCGTACGGCAAGAAAATTCTACACCCCAAATTTAACAACAAGCGAACTGCCGAGCCAGTGCCAGCGCCGCTGCCCGTTCACGCGGCTGAAGGCCCGTCCCAAACGCTTCCATTACCTTTCTCGTTCCTAACTTCCTGACTCCATCTGTCGCCCTACACCATCATCCTCCTTCTTCGCATGATGCCCCCCCCCCCCCTCCCGTGTTCTCTTTTTCTTCCCCTGCACTCGGCCACCCACTTCCTCTGGCTTCACACCGCCATTTCCGCACTCTTCACGTGCTGCGTTCACACTCTGTTTTACCTCATTGTTCTCAGCATTTTTTGATTCTGTACCCTCCAACGCCAGCACAGTACATTTTAACTTTGAGTGGTGCACCACCATCCCGTTTTTCCATGCCAGACGCCTTTCCTCTTTTCTTGTCGGACTATATGACTGCCCATTAATTCGCTTAATTCCCATGCTCTGCAATGGCTCGGAATGGCGCTCAATTGTTGCTCCAGACCGGGGAGACGTTTTAACACTCAAACTCAGTGTTTGCATTTTATCGTCATTTCCATCTCCAGAGGTAAGTCCTCCCAAGAGTCATGAACTGATTCACTTGAGCCCACCTCCGTTCCCTCCACTGCCTTGTGAGTCACACAGACTCCCTGAGGGTTATGCAACTCTTGCATTATCGGTGTCACTCCCTGTTCCCGAAATTCAACACCTCCACTAATCGTATCTGCCCACTCTTCTACCATATTCTCACTCGAGCTTCCATAGCACTTCATGTCATTTATCAATCATGAACATGCTCCCTTGTTCCTCAAACCCAGACACCTCCTCATAAGACACCACCATCGAGGTAATTTGTGGGTTGATATCTGGCGCAGCTCCCATATTGGCATAGGCTTCCATCATCATGCCTAGACAACCTGATGTGCCCCCATATATGAGCACTGCCACTGAGTCCGAAACCTGAGTAACCAATTCACCATTGTTTCCCTGGTGTACTTCCTCTGTCGACATTCCGGACTGGACTATCTGCCAGCCCTCGCTTGCAGGCTGAGCATGCCATGGGTCCTCCCTGGGACATACGCTCCCCTATCATTCACAGTGGTTGGATGATCATAACCTGTGGTCCTGCCCTGCTTTCCACTCCTCTGTTTATCCCCCCTATTTTGCCAGGGCTTCCAAATTTGCTCCGCCCTCACCCACTAGGTATCACCAAACCTAAGTCCCTCTAATTTCATCCAACCTGTCCCATCTGACGATCTCTAAATGGCCCCTTCCACCTCATATTATTGACCACCCTCCCAGGTACACGCAACATGACCCACTCGGAGTCAGTCTCCATAGACCCTTCATAGCCTGACTCACCCTCTTTTGGACAGTCCAACCTCAGGTCTACACCGACTCCACTTGCATTTACCTCCCGTACATGGCCCCCCATCATAAGCATCTTGGTCACCAAACTAGCTAAATATACAATCAATGACTCCATGCGGACGAAGCGCTTCATGCACCCATATGATCCAACAACGACTCATCCTGGGCTTCCATATCTCACAAAATAAACACACAACAAAAACTAATCTAAACACCTCCCACACTTCCACTCGTGTACCCCTCTACCATATATTAGCCAACGTATGATGTTCAAAAAGTATCAGTCATTGAAATTTCGTTGTTTTTGCACCATCGATGTTTAAACCATTCATTTCGATTTTCTTAAATGCTTTTGAATTCACATACAGGTCAATAACACACAATATTACCCACCTACTATCCCCGACACGGCTACGGGTTCTTTCACTATCTCAATTAGAACAGTAACATCGCAGTATCAGGGAATTCCGGATTTTTGGTCCCTGTTCGGGCGCCAGTGTAGCGTTCCACCACCCCCACAGTAAGTAATAGTGTCACCCTCGCGATCGGCGATAAGTGTCGGGGTGAGAGATGCTATGGTTTGGGACCAAAAATTAAATGATGGACCACCTGACACCTTGATATTTACGCTTAAAGAAAATCAACTTATTCATCTGAAACTAGCATGACCATTTTCATTACAAACTATTTCTGTAAATCTCATATGTTACCATATATAGGGGCCCCTACAGTTAACTTATGATACACTATACAAAATATCAAACCCTGACAAAGCGGTGCTTAAAAGACAATAACAACTGGCACTCCTACCCGTAATTTACGTTTGAGCCTGCAGGAAGTTAATTATGCATGGCAATAAATGAGAGCAGGAGAACATTAGCTCAGCTGAGGTGACTGTTATGAACACCCCGTACTCCCGAATCAAATATTCCCTCTAGAGATTACGCACGTAGCGCCACACACCTCCTTTCATAGGCAGCCAGGGGGAAAGTGCAGGAACCCCTCTTAGCGAGTACGGAGATTCCTGTCACGCCAGCTACTGGCGAGCCTCGAGTCCTGCCAGTATATGTGGGCGTATCAAAATCGACTGTACGAGTCTGTCAATCAGTACTCGACTTTCCACGCTTCTCTTTACCTAGAATTCCCAATTTTTGCTGCTAGACATTACGACTCACGGCAGGGTGCTTAACTAGCCTATATAGAGTCATTTAATTCTCTTAAACTTAGAACGGTATCTATTACTTAAACTAGTTTACAAAGCAGCTTCGGAAAATTGTTCATAGGGGTGATGCCAATGCATATCGCATAAGAGCAGCGCTGACGAGAGTTCACTTCTGTTAGTGCCAAGAGCGGGAGGACCAATGGCACCACTAAAATCTAAAGAGTATTTAAGTATTCGAAGATCTGTCCCTCACGCTGGAAAAATGTAAGCAAAAGGGTCACTCACGAATTATCTTCAACATTCACGAATTACCGTCTTTGCTTCACCATATGCCGCTGCATTCCATATTCAGATCTCCATCTCCAATCGCATACGGGTCGCCCATGATTCGCTATCTCCTCACGGTTCCATGATACTCCAACATCCAAAATTGTTAATTGTCTCGCTCGTGGAAACTCAAAACATCGGTGTCGATTCACGATAGCTCATCATTAATCAAATAAAAATTTAAAACAATTAAATAAAATCGTAAAACATAAATACATTTGACGTTTACTACTCATGGCCTCGTTTTCTAACATGAGGAAAACAAAAGACAGCGAACAGGGCATGTCCGTACCGCTCTCAAACTTTTAAAAAAAAAAAAAAAAATCTTATAACAAAACAAACACACAAGCCAGTGACGCATCTTATTTTCCATGAAAATGATTGCAACAATCCTCTGCTGGAGGCTGAAGCAATCTTCTCAGAAAAACGCTTAACAATTGCCGCTCCAACAGAGAATCAATTACAATCACTAAAACACAATCTCCCAACAATTATCCTTCAAAACAATCCGTTTCACACGCATTTACTACCTAACTAGACAATAACGAAACACGCACCTATAAAATAATCATAAAAAGCATACCTAGAAACGCTCAAAACGCTAAACAAAGCAACACGTAAAAATTCTAAAAGAGCACCCCCCCCCTCTTTCGCCGGACCCACGTGACTTCCAGTACACTGGGACGTCACAAGGCTCAGGGTCGGCATTGTGAACACCTACTGTAATGTCATTCCTATCTCGCACAAATTGCATTATCTCTGTAAGGATGCATTTCCGGACCCATGTTTATAGGAAACATTTTGTTCCACGCTACAAACTGTACATGGAATTTCATTCTTGACCTACCTTTCTGAATCACCCTGTATATTTTATTTCCTTAAAGGAAAATAAGTTTTAAATAATCCAAGTTAATTTCTCGGGGTTTTTTCTTTTTTATTCTGTATGATGCGTATTTTTCGTGAAAAACACCTGCTACGGGTAGTCTGAATCGCCCTGTATATTTTATTTCAATTAAGGTAAGTAAAATAGTTTTTAATTATTCAAATTTTATTGTTTTCAGTGGAAATTTTTCAGTCATTTTTGTCTCCCTTTAGACCAATCAGAAATTGGACCAAAGGGAATTTAGACCAATCAAAATTTAGACCAAACAGGATTTAGACTAAATGGGATTTAGACCACTTGGAATTTGGACCAATCAGCATTAGACCAGTCGTCATAGACCCCTTTTGGTCATAGATCCGGTGATGAAGGGCCAGAAAGTCTACAACATATACCAACTTTAATCAAATCCACTTTTTTTCCTTTTCAGAAACTTCAATCGTTTCAATCTTGTCTCATAATGCTAATACCTTGCATTTGATCATTGCTGATAGATCATACAATACAATTGACCCTTTTGTACTTTTCTAGCAGTATGATTTACTTTCTAGATCTATTTCCATGCCAGGAACATACATTACACCGCTGTGTATCATGTTTCATGTGTCCATTAAAGGAAGGTTCTTATGTCCATGACCATAAGTGGTAGTGCACACCAGTCTGTACAAGCATATGGTTTTCATGGGGAATTAGAATTTGTCCGTATTTGGAGATTGTCCACAGCTAGAAGGTGACTGTTAATAAAGGTTTCATTGTACATTCATATTTAGATTCTTTTACTGATCATTGATTGTGTGTCCATTCAATTTTGGACATCATTGTCAATTTAATGCAATTCGCTTCCGTGGCCAAGTGGATGACATCTAGTGGATAGTGTCGGAAGCTATGGCATCACTCATCATGGCTGCAGAAAAGGGTACAGTTGCCTAAAATCGTGTAAGAGGAAGCAAGAAGGATAATATATTTATATAGCTGTGTGGTAAATTGGAAATCCAAGCTTAACAACGAAAAAAAAAGCATTTACGTACTTATTCCCAAAGAATAAGGCATTTAGGAGAACATGGGAAACCATTTTTAAAATTGTGAAATCCAGCAACAAATACAACATACGTATAAAGCTTACATTTTCTTCCCGACCAGTAAGCTTGAAATAAACAAGGAAATTTAAAACGTTATAGAAATGATGGGATAATTTTGATAAATATAGTGAGAAATATCAATTAATACAGCTTTTTGCAATCGATAAAATGTAGTTTGCAATTGGTAAAATGTAGTTTGCAATTGAAAAAATAATCTTTTCAATTGAAAAAATGTAGTTTTCAAATGAAAAAATGTAGTTTTCAAAATAAAAAATGTGGTTTTCAAAATAGAAAATGCAGTTTTCAAATTAGAAAATAGACAAAAAATTCATAAAATATAAGTCAAAGAAACCAAAGAATTTAATTCTATATATTGTTATAGTACAGTAAATTACAAAATTTTATTATATAAATATTAGTATTATAAAATTAAAGATTATTATACAAATTACTGTAGATATAGTGTAAAACTATATAAAAACATTGGATATTACGCCGTATTACAAGGAGTAAATATAGTAGCTGTATACAATACGAAACATACAGTAAAAAACACAAATTCTATTCTCTTCTATTCATTGTCATCATCATTATCATTTTGAGGAATGTCTGGAAGATCATTTAAAATTTCAGTACGCTGAATGCACTGTACTAAAAACTGCCGGCTATGAACAACCCAACCATTGCAGTTGCGGGGGGTTATTTGCGCTGCTGCAGTTGAAATGGCAGCAAGTAAGGCTGGCCGGTCAGGCGCGTGTTTGCAGCGCACAAGCAATTTTAGTTTGCTGAACGCTTCCTCTACAGGGTTTAGGAACGGGCTATACGGCAGTAGATAAATTACTTGGCAGCTGTGATCATCAATTAGCTGCTTCACTTGGTTAGTTTTATGGAATGGAACATTATCCATAATTACATGTAAAAAATTTAATGTTTTACGTGTATGTAAATTGTGGAAATCTTTTTACAGTATGTATTTTAGCCTATATTCGAGTTACACACGTTCACTGAGCTCATCTTGCCCGTCGTCTGCTTAATTTCGTCGCCGTTTATGTAATACAAATAATTGCCATTGGAGGGTAAGGGAGAGTGAGGCTAACTAAAACTCCTAATCTAGAACTTTAGGGCTAACTGGGACGCTTTCTTTATTTTATTATGTAAATTATTTTGTTTCTTTGACTTATATTTTATGAATTTTTTTTCTATTTATTTTCTAATTTGAAAACTGCATTTTCTATTTTAAAAACCACATTTTTTCATTTGAAAACTGCATTTTTTCATTTGAAAACTGCATTTTTTCATTTGAAAACTGTATTTTTTCAATTGAAAACTACATTTTATCGATCGCAAAAAGCTGTAAATGAATGAATGTAGTAGTAATTTATTTTTTCTTTAACTCTGGAGAGCTAATCATATTTGAGGAGCAGAAAGACTAAACATTAGTCGATTCGACTAACACTTTTATAACACTCATAATATTGACCTTTTTAAGTTTAGTTAAAAAATCTTTCCACTACTATATCAATGGGCTCTCTCTATATGATCTAAATGAAAGTTTAATTTCATAATCTACGAGGGCAGCCCAGAAAGTAATGCACCACAATTTTTTCTCCCTGCTCAACAATGGTATGAATGTGAAACTTGAGATATGCATTCTTTGAGGTTTTCGGAGCGCGCACAAAGTTTTCGCTTCTTTCGACAGATAGCGTACGTGCAGCAATGGAACAACATTGTGTCTGTAATGATGTATGTTACAAGCAGCGTGTGGTCATTGAATTTTTCACTCTGGAGCAAGAAACAGTTGGAAACATTCACAAACGTTTATGTGCAGTTTATGGAGCATCAGCAGTCGGCAGAAGTACGGTTTGTCTTGGGGCACAGAGGGTGAGGTCATCAGAAAGCGATTTGGCAGAGCTGCAAGGTTTGCCGCGTTCAAGACCGACGCAGAACGACTCGGCAATTGGCGCTGGATCTGTCAATCAGCAAAGGAAGTGCGGGTGAAATCATCTGTGCTCTTGATTACACAAAAACGTGTTCACAATGGGTTCCGCGCTGTCTTACAGAGGATCACAAAGCGCTGAGAAAAAACATTTTTTCTGAGTTGATGCAACGTTCTGAAGCTGAGGCGGAAGGCCTTCTTATCCCGGATTGTGACAGCTGATGAAACCTGGGTGCACCATTTTGAGCCCGAAACAAAACTACAATCGATAGAATGGCATCGTCCGCACTCTCCACATAAGAAAAAATTCAAAGCAACTGTTTCTGCTGGTAAGGTCATGATCACTGTGTTTTGGGACTGCGATGGTGTCATACTCACTGATGTGATGTCGAGAGGCAGCACCATTAATTTTGAGGCATATGTGAACACATTAACCAAACTCAAGAAGCGCTTCCAGCGACTTGGACGCTATAACAACCCAGCTGATTGTTTGCTTCAACACGATAAAGTTCGCCCTTGCACAAGTTTGAGGACGTCGGAACACATCAAGAAACAGGGTTGGACACTGTTACCCCATCCACCGTACAGCCCTGACCTAGCACCCTCATATTTTCACTTGTTTGGGCCATTGAAGAATGCCAATCGTGGAAGACATTTTGAGGATGACGAAGAGGTGATTCGCATAGTGAAGACATTGCTGCATGAACAGAACAAGGACTGGTACCGACAGGGCATACATGCCCTTGTGTCTCTCTGGAGCAAGGCCATAGAACGGGACGGAGATTATGAGGAAAAATAGGGAGTGTAGAAGAAACATCATTCTTTCGTGTGTAAAAGTTCCATTGTGTTCAATAAATAATAGTTGAAGAAAAAAATTGTGATGCATTGCTTTCTGGGTTACTCCTGTATTTATTTGTGAAATGACATTAATAATAAGAATACAATTATTTGACATCAAAATAAATGTCTGAAGAAAACTTCAAAAACAAATAACAAAACACAAAAAAGCCTGTTTTTTCGTAATTGTAACAATATAAACAACGTTCATTTTCCATAACATTATAGAAGAAAGTAACAAGGAATGCGAGACTTCATTTTATTTTTGACGCGAAATACAAAAACATTGAAAAATGTGAAACACGTGCTTTATTAAGTTACTTATTTACACTATTAAAAATACCATAAAATAAATAATTATTTAAAAAAAAAATTTCCTAAAACATTACTCTTTTACTATTTCAAAAAAAAAGTGCTCCTAAACCAGGCTATTTCATTTCATGAAATTAGGCAAAAAATGAGAAAATAAATATTGAGTGAAAGAGAATCATTTTATTTACCATAAATAGAAAATTCACAATTTTTTAATGAAATATTAAGAATTCAATTTACTTCAAAGGTACCTTAGACAAGTAAAAAAATAAATACATTATTATAAATACCCGTAATAAATAAATAAGTTTTGGGCTAGCATATGTTTATTAGTAAAGTACACGATTATACTGATCTACAGTGGAAAAGTATTCGAAATAATTTGAACTAATTTCTGCTTGTCTACCCATGCTGAGTAAGAGTTGATAAGTTAAAGTCATTTATTAGTTTAAGTTTTCACGATATCTGATATTTTCTAAATGTAACGATTCTACCCTCACTGAATTTGATAATGCTGATATTTATTTAGTTAGTTGACAACAAATGTTAAAAATATTGTGTTTTAGTGCTAACAATGCATTAGAATAACTTAAAAGCTGTTTTGTTACATAACCAAAATATTTTACCTTCGATTCCTATTGGTCCATATGAAAGAGTCTTATGAAAATATGAAAACCCTTTTGCTGCGAATTAAGTATGATGAACACCATTGGCAAATCTGCGGATATTTGAAAGTCGTAGCTCTGCTGCTTGGATTACAATTAGGCTACACGAAATTTTGTTGTTTTATTTGCGAATGGGATATTGTGATAGAAAAGAGCATTATAAAAAAAAGGTGTGGCCTCATCATCAGTTACTTCAACCTGGGCAGAAAATTGTTAAAAATGACCCTTTAGTTGACCCACAAAAAGTGTTACTTCCACCATTGCATTTAAAACTAGGGCTGATGAAGAATTTCGTAAAAGCAATGATCAAAAATGGAGCTGCTTTTCAACATCTTCGCCAGAAATTTTCAAGCTTAAGTGAAGCTAAGATTAAGGAAGGTATATTTGTTGGTCCTCAAATAAGAAATTTATTTCAAGATGATAACTTTGACTCTTGTTTTGGAAAGTAAAGAAAAAAAAGCCTGGGATGATTTTCGCCTTGTCACAACTAACTTCTTGGGAAATAAGAGGAGTGACAACTCTGCTGAATTGATTGAAAATATGTTATCATCATACCAAAAAGTGGGTTGTAACATGTCCTTGAAAATCCACTTTTTTTACATTCTCATTTGGACTTCTTTCCGGACAATTGTGGGGCATTTAGCGATGAACAATGGGAAGCGCTTCCATCAAGGCATCGCATACATGGAAAAACTATATCAGGGCAAGTGGAACATTTCAATGTTGGCAGATTATTGTTGGACTGTTTATCGAGATATTACAGAAGCAGAATACAAGTGGGCAGCGAAAAAAACCACGTCGCAATTCTGCTAATGAATAGAAGAACCGTTTGATTTCTGTTAATTTTTGCAAAAGACTTGTAATTTGTTTTTCTAAAAAACGGAAACTAATTTTAAAATATAATTATTATTTTTGTATTCAGCATGTGAAAATGAACAAAAAAAGCTACTTTATCTGAAGAATGCTTTTTTACAGTCAAATTTTGTAGGCCAGTGTTACTTAAAGCATGAAGGATAGAGTATTCATGATAGCAATTGCTAGGGAGTAATCATTCCACCATTACTTAGTACCCTTTTCAAGCGCCATGTTGATGACGTTATCAAGCGACCGTAGTGCCCTCCATAAGTCGTAGCGGTAGCGAAGATTTATAATTTATAACTTGTTTATAAAATTCGATAATGTATTTTCCATTAAAGATAATACTTTTTAAGTTAAAGAAATACTTACTGTAAACTGAACATGGCTCCACATTTTCTGTATCAGTTTGGTCACTAGGATCATTTTCATCCAACACATCATTTACGGAACCGATGTTTCTCTTGTCATTTACATAACGAGATGTGCTTTTAGTTTCACCCTGAAAATGATCAATCCTTAGCAAATAGTTTTTTATGCAGAAACAAAAATCAATAAAATAGCATTTATAAAAATAAATTCCCAATACATCACTAATGATGAATGAGATTTCTAGCATGGAATAAAGATATCACAAAATTGTTACGGCACTCATTCACTTTGTCAGAACGCAGTAATGTTCTTGGTTCCGATGAGCATTAATTACACAGGGCAATTCATAAGTCAGTAAAATATTTTAGAAATTTACCATATAAAAACTACATGGCATATAGTGGTAATTTTTAGATCGATAGAAGTTCTTTTAGTTAACTGCCTGCACATATATTCACCATGGTTTGGCTGAAGGATGCGCATGCTGCAAGTTCTTTTAGGAAACTGCACATTCTGTGCATAGAACATAAAAGAACCTTGTCCATAGTCACTACAATGATGATTCTGGACAGAATTCTTAAAGGATGGGCATATGCACAACAGTGTCAAGTAATCATATAAGAAACTTCCAAGATCAAGACTATTTGTACATGGCCAGGACGTCCAAGGCCAAGTGAAAAAACTAGGTCAGGTTAGACAAGCATACGGGCACAACCAATGCCTCCTATAGAAGAATCCCTAGGCACTGAATCCTGATGTCATACGAGTTGTCCCGCTGAGTTGCCCAAGTTGGGCCTCACTGTTTCATCCGCTCCGTGGCACTTGGCCGCAAAATAATACATTAAGCTTCTCTTTAAATTTACATGAATGTTGTAAAACATAATAATGTATTGATAAAACGTTAGCTTTTATATTACACTACATTTAAAAAGACAATAAAAGTAATCGTATTTGTTATTTTTTTAGTTTGGGATGTCAAGGATAATAACACAAAGTGGTTGGATTCAAATTAATTTACTAGCATAGCTTTATCAGATCACCTTAATTTGCATCCAACCACTCAATGAATGTTTACTCAACTAATCATAGACTGGTTGGACCATAATATTCTGTATATAAAAGGCGTCTTGCATGCCTCTTCATATACCGGTATATCCTTGATAAAACCAGGAACATAAGGTGAAACTGGTCAGAATTCCGTGTGATTTCTTTCCCCGCTATGTACTGCAAAGCCTCCATCAACTTCATCGAGAAGGATAGTACAGATGACACTTCATTTCAAAATGTTAGATTATCCCCCAATGTTATTGGATTATTGGATATTGATTATTGGATATTGAATCTTACATCTGTCTTCATGGCATACGAGATAGTAGAAGTCCTATGCATTTGCCTCTTTGAGCCCAAAATTGGGAACTCTATTTTTAAGATTATGTCGTGATATCCTGACAACTGCCAGCAGAATTTTAGTACATTTTCTATTATAAACATGTTTGAAAATAATAAAACATATATTTGAGTAGTCCATTGGTCTAGTATTGTTGCGAGATCAAGATGAATAAATGGAGTCCAAATAACAATACGGATACAATTTTATTTTGCCGACGCATTTCGGTTTACACCATTGTCAAGGCTTGGCTAAATTGTAACAAGTAAAATTAACGTTGACAGTTCTTTATATAGTTTACAGGAGTGGTTTACCACCAGTCAGGGTTAGGAGCGAAGTTCCAATTCCCTGGCTGGTGGATTACATGTTTATTGGTGATCATTAGGCGGACCTATTACAGGGTGTCTACTGAAATTTTTTTTCCAAAATATACGGTAGTATGTTTATAGGAATTATAGGACCCATTTTAAGGAAATTATAGTATGATTTTGTAAACTTTTAATGTGATTTTAATGAAACAAAAACAAAATTGTATCAACACATTTATTGTATGATATACAATATTGCTTTATGAATACTACATAATATTTTAACTTTTCATTAATTTCTTTACACTTTCAAGTTCTTTGTTTAGGACATCCAACTCTTCCTCTTTTTGTTGCAACACTTTTCATTTCTTTGCTTGCAAAATTTTAAAGTCTTCTGCAGCTCTCTTTTGTTTTTGTTTTTAAGCATCGTTTGCTTCTTTTCCTGAATGCATCATTCCTTCGACTTGATGCATTTTTGACTGAAAGCATCATTCTCTTGCACATTTCTGATGCCACCTGCTGCTGTAACTGCATCATAGACCACTCTTTGTGCAACTAGTGATTTCTCTTTTAGGTTCTCAATGAGGCATTCCTTATTAATAGAAAACATCTCTCCACAGCAGAATTTCCATGTGATAGTACGAGAATCTGCTTACAAAAGTTAAGGAGAGAATTGTTAACAGATTCTCTTTCCATTAGCTCCGGCAGCACGTGGTCTAGCTTTGAAGTTTTTACGATTAAAAAGACGGAGGGTTTCTTTAACATCATTTGAAATACAAAATTGCAAATATTACATCTTCACAATATCTGCTGTTGTGGTCGACATTCTATTTCTCTATGAAATCCAGCAGACCTGCTGACACACGACTGTCTCGCAGATTTTCGCTAAGCATCACATTTGGATCAAAGCAACTTGCGTCTTGTACAAGCCTGAACTTTAATTGCGATTTTTCAAAAAGCTTTCACATAAGGTTATTAAGAAGCCATGACAGTCCTTACGAAATGCAACCACATCCACTTGTGTCATCCCTTTACAACCTTTCAATGCTGGAAAACCAATTTCAATACTGTGCAGAGAAGTGTAATTTTCTTTGTTACTGATGTCAAT
Source organism: Rhysida immarginata (assembly GCA_023313115.1). Classification (NCBI taxonomy): domain Eukaryota; kingdom Metazoa; phylum Arthropoda; class Chilopoda; order Scolopendromorpha; family Scolopendridae; genus Rhysida; species Rhysida immarginata. Next base: position 19,674 of record JAHWFO010076722.1, on the reverse strand, counting down.
CTTGCATAGCTTTGAAGAGTTCGTAGCAGTGCTTTTAATGAATCACTTCATAGAACCTTTTAACAGGTTGTACATGTCTGCTTAAAGAAATGGAATTTGAGGCTCATTGCATTGGTAAGCCGTGAGAAAGACTTCCAACTCTAATGCAACAGACAGAAAAAATCCAAGCTTTGCTTCCAACACACTTTGTGAAATCGTCACTTTGTGGTGGCTCTGATAACTTAGCCACCACATACTCCCTAAAACAGGGAAGCAAGCTGATGGCAAGCTTTGCTGCCACTGAATTTTCTATCCATCTGATTGCGCAAAATTTCTTAGGGAAGATTGAAGAACCTGTGATGTCTCTAAACTGCGCTCTTCGAGAAGGAAAGTCCTTAAATAAATAAAATAGGCAATGCAAAAAATTATGAATCTGCCATTTGCACTTGCTATGGGCAGTTTTGAATGCTCTATAGACTATATGTAAGGAACAAGTTCCCAAGTCAAATAATACTGGGTCATCTGGATTGCTGTTCTCCTTCATAAATTTCTTTATTTCTGTCAACACCTTCAGATTCACATTTGGCCCATCCATTGCTATTTGCAGAATCTTCTTGAAACTTACATTGTGTTCACTTAAGGACAATGTTAATGCTTCAAATAAGTGATCTGCTGTGGCATGCCCTAAAAATGAGACGTCAAATATAATATAATATATTTATAGGATTGGTAAGGAATTATAGAATATTTATAGGAATTAAAGTACTATTTTTAAAATATAGTACTATTATAGGAACTATAGGAATTACAGGTCAGTAGACACCCTGTAATAGAAGGCTCATTTCCGGTAGGTGTCCTAGTTGAGTTTGCAAGGTGATTTTTCATTTCCGGTTGATTTTGGGGATGTCTATTAAGAAATCTATTAGCGCATCTCTTTCAAACGAAGTTTGGTTATTCAGTACATTTTCTTGTTCATTCCTTCTGTATTTTCTTATCTCCATTTCTTCATGTATCGATATTCGTGCTGGGTCCTTGCCTATCCATAGTAGCTCCATACATTCCTCGAATTCCATCATTCTATGTTTGTTGTTGAGTAGATGTTCCGCGTATGCCGATTTATTATCGTTATTCACCCACGATCGTCGATGTTCTTTATATCTTGTTGCAAAGGAGCGTTTAGTACATCCGACGTAAAATGCGTCACAATCAGGGCATTTCAGTTTGTATACTCCGGCCATTTGGTAGATATTTCCTCCTTCGTTCTACCTCCTTGGGTTGAGCACAATTCTACTATTGTTTTGTGTTCTGAAAGCGATTCCGGTTCCTTGCTCCTGGAATATTTTAGTAATTTTTCTGATTTGCGGGTTGTGATATGTGAACGTTGTGTATCCTTTTTCACTTCTGTTATCGGTAGGTTGTTGTATTCGTTCTTTTCTTATTATGTCCCTTAGTATGGAGTCAGTTATTCTCTTCGAGAATGAGTTGTTTTTCGCTAGCTCGTAAGTTGTGGTGAGTTCTCTTTTTCTGGCTTCTTTTGTGATGGGGTAGGTGATTGCTCTTTGGAAGGAGTGTCTAATTGCAGCGGTTTTGTGCTGCTTTGGGTGGTTTGATGTACATGGTATAATGTTCTCCGTGGTAGTTGGTTTTCTATATATTCCGAATTCGAGTTTACTGTTTCTGTTATTCTTTCTTATGCTGAGGTCGAGGAAGTTGATATTAGCGTTTTCATCTTCTTCTTCTATTGTGTATTGGATCGATTCATGGAATGTGTTCAATTCTGTTAGGATTTCTTCTTTTGTGCATTTGTTTTTATTGAAAATGATATGGGTATCGTCGACATATCTTGAGTAATGCTCTATCCTATTCTGTTGGATCATTTTCTGTATGTGGGTATCTTCTATACGCTGGAGAAAGAATGGGGAAGTTGCATGAAATTTTTTTAAATTTTTTTCGATAGTTTAGATCACTCATATACTGGTATGGGTAATCTTTTTTTCTAATTGCACGTAGTTTTTTTTTAAAAAAATTATTAAAGTTGACACCCCCCAAAAAACGCTATGTCATAGCTCAAGAGTGATGTGACGTCATGTGCTATGAAACTGGAAACCATGCCTATCTCTTTCGCTGCTTTTCATGATCTGTCTGCATAGAGATAGATGTTATGCACAGATCTGTCTGTAATAAACATGTATGCTTACAATTATTATTTCATTCCCATGTATACAAACACCAGTATAATAAGACTTAATAAAGCATTCATAAGAGCACCAAAACATCACGAGAGAAGAAATAAAAATTGATGAAAATACTGAGGAGAGATACTCGGTGAGAAATTAACGTTGGTTTCCATGACCTCGTACTCGTATGTTATTCTTCGATTTTGAGTTAGTCGAAGAAGGAATGGACAAATGCACATGGGATACAATTAGTTTTTAGTCTGATTCTTCAGACATAGCAGAATTTTCATCCGATTAAACTTTAAATTGCGCTCGGTTTCGATCACCTGTTCAAATGTATTATTTACCCATGGATGTATACATCTTATCTTTGTTTCGGTGATTATAGACTATAATCCTGAATTCCACAAAGAGAAATATAGACATGAAAATAAGTAATAGAAGGACTCCTTTTTCGAACAAAATTTCGTGAGCTCTATTATTTTATCATAGATAGTTGTGTTTTTATTTCTTCTCGTGGAGCTCGAGGAGGGGGGGGGGCGCCCCCCCCAAACCAAACGTCGGCGCTATGCCTTCATGTGGTGCTGTAATTTTTAAATTATATCTGAAATGATCGATTTTATTAGTTGAGGAGCTTTTAAACAACCTGTCCGAATTGGGGAAGAACAAATTAATAACTGGATGGTTTAATTATGCATTAAAATACGCGAAGAAATAGCGGTATTGCTAAACAAGATGCCATTTAGGAGCTATCCCCTTTCCTTGCATGCGCAGTGGCAGCGGTGATCTACAAAGGCGGGTGTTTCAATGGCGTGTGACGTCGCACATCGTTTTAGTTTGGGGGCGTGGTTTTGCATTTTTAAAGTTAATTTTAATGGTTTTTTTAATACTTTTAAGATTTTTAATGACGATTTTCATATTCAGCGTACCGAAATCTATATAAAACAGGCCTTTTATATTCATATTCGCCGCTTTGCCGCCTTGCCGGTCGAATGTGTACGGGGCATTAGTCCACTACATTCACAAATTCACTATATTAAGTTTCATACCTACTGGTTCTTACATTTACATTTTTATATTGTTTCTAAAAGTATAATTTATGTTTAAAAAAGAAATTCAATGCAACTTTCCCATTCTGTTAGTATTGCACTAATCGGTGATCCCATTGTAATTCCTTCGGTGACCATGTAGCATTCGTTGTTGAAACTGAAGTAGTTTTGTTGTTGTATCATTTCGAGTAAACTTATTAAGTCTTCTCTTTCATTCTTATTAATGCCGGTTCTTTTCATGTTGTCATTGATGATAGCTATGGTTTCTTTAAACGGAGTGTTAGTGTAAAGATTCACTACATCCAGGGATATCATTATCATTTGTTCATTGATGGTTACGTTCTTGAGTTTGTTAATTAATTCTATGGAGTTCTTGACGACATATCTATTTTCTAGGGGGCATATATTCTTTAATATATCGGACATTTGTTTTGCTATGTGGTAGAAGGGTGCTTGTTTACAATTTACGATTGGTCTGATCGGTTGTGCTTCTTTGTGTATTTTAGTCACTGCGCATAATTGTGGAGCCTTTGCGTCGTTGTTCCACATTCTATTGGCTTTGTTTTTGATGTTCTCTGAGGTTAGGTTCTTGATTTCTATTTGAATTTGCTGGTTGCGTCTTTAGTGAGTTTTTGGAAATCATTGGCATCTATGAATTGGTTGACTTTTTCATTATATTCTCGGTCGTATATGATGACGGCCTTTTCTTTGTCGGCATTGATTATTCTCGCTGCATTCTCTTCTAGTTTTTTCTTATTATATTCGATGATTTTAGTATTTGTATGTCTCTTCTATCGATAATAAATCAGCATAAGCGGAACACCTAATCAACAACAAACGTAGAATGATGGAAATCGAGGAATGGATAGGTAAGGACCCCGCACAAATATCGATACATGAAGAAATGGAGATAAGAAAATACAGAAGGACTGAAGAAGAAAATGTACTGAATAACCAAACTTCGTTTGAAGGAGATGCGCTAATAGATTTCTTAATAGACATCCCCAAAAATAACCGGAAATGAAAAATCACCTTGCAAACTCAGCCAGGACACTTACCGGAAATGAGCCTTCTAATAGGTCCGCCTAATAATCACCAATAAACAATTATGTAATCCACCAGTCAGGGTTAGGAGCGAAGTTCCAATTCCATGGCTGGTGGATTACATAATTGTTTATTGGTGATTATTAGGCGGACCTAT
>JAHWFO010076722.1:0-13084 GCA_023313115.1 Rhysida immarginata | reverse complement strand
TTGTAACAATGTGATGGGTGTGTTACAAGTTTATGTTCCATATTTTCAGAGAGTTTATGTTCCACCTTTGGCCTTGACTGCATCCAAATTATCTTCCAAAAGATTCTTCAGTTACTGACTGAATACTTTTGCATAACTACCAGACAAATCTCTCATTTTGTAACTTTTACAGTTTTTTTTTTAAAAAGCTGAAAATTAATGAATTATGCAATGACATTTATTGCATGCTTTGACGTGTCCTCATCACTAACTATTGCAAATATAAATGTATTATTTTCATAAGTTTCACCAAGTGACTGCATATTTGAGTTTACACAAAATAATTTTATCTTTTAAAAAAATAGCTGTCCAAATCATTATCAAGACTTGCAAGAGTACCTCATGGAAAATTTTCCACAACATTGGATAGAATGCACACATTCGGAAGATGATGTGTTAATGTGCGAATTGTTCTTGTGAGGATTTGTGCAATAAAATGTATTTCGTGCATCTTCTTGTATAATTTGATTGCAGCGAAATTTTAAAACATTTCACGAACTTAAGAATTGCCAGAAATTTAAAAAATTCATCAGTGTAAAATTAAAATGTTCCTTGGGTTAGTATCAAGAATTGAAACTAATATCTCAACAAATAATACATGTATTTTTCAAAAGGTATAATCCAAACTTCACACACAGGTAGGAGGCATGAAGGTGAACAGATTCTGTTAATATACGAGGGGTCAGAACTCAACCATTGTCAAGGTAACGTTTGGGAGGGGGGGGGGGGGCCGGTTAATCAGAGTGCACATGAATACACATGGTATGTATGCACTGTGCACACATTTATTATGGAACTGCAAATCCACTGAAGCTTTACAGAAGATGCTCAAAATGTGAGCCAACCATGGCCTCACATGCATGATATTAGCCCAACATAGACTCCCATATGATGGCATTTCTCTGATGTCGTCTGAAACAACTGTGATGCAAGCTGCCGGACCTTCAATGCTTGTCACAGGTTTTCAGTACAAAATTGATTTCATGTGGCCCCAAATAAAGAAATCCATCGGATTGAGATCTGGTGACTTAGGAGGCCATGCCACAGGTTCACCTCTTCCTATCCAGTGATTGCCAAATGTTGCATGAAGGTGAATGCACACATCACGGCTAAAATGAGCGGGCACATCTCATGCAAATAGCCAAAGGCACATCCTTGAAAAGCACGCGTTCCTTGCCTAAGAACTGCAACCTGTTTGTGTTGTGCCATCATTTGCATGCTTTATCACTTGTCATTTGCTCCCCCATTAACTTGACAATGGTTGAGTTCCGACCTTTCATGTACAGGGTGCGTAAGGTATTTGAGGACATACCTTCGTTTGGCTACTGCTGCACTATAGTAAATTGTATGTCCTTATGTAACACAAATCATGAAGAGATATGCAGTAATCGTGGCTATAAAGGCAGAGCTCAGCGATTTAGAGATATCATGATTTCTAAAGGTCGCAAGATCATTCATCCACAAAGTGCTGAAGGAGTTGGAGACCGAAGATGGCAATGTTACACCAGTAGCAAAGCATAAAAAGCATGCCCAAAGCTCTGACATCATCAGAACACCTGAATTTATTCACCAAGTGCAGCAGGCCATCGATGACAATCCCAGAACATCCATGAGGTCACTTGCCAAAGATCTCCGTGTGTCGGAAGGAACAATCAGAATGTTGTCCATGAAAACATCAGATATCACTCGTATGTTATGCGAAGAGGTCAGTTTATGTCGGACAAAACACGGGAAAACTGCCTACTCAGATCTAAAAGGCTCTTAAACAAGCTGAAAAAATCCGTGTGAAGCTGATTTGCTGTGGATTTTTTCAGATGAAAAAAACTTTGACCAACAGTGCGTTCCTCAACATTGTCCTAAAATAAAACGATCTGATGTCTTCATTACTCGCTGGCTGTGATAGCATTGTTGAATCTGCAAACGAAGACAGCAGTCATCCATTGGTCTTTATATGGCCACATTTCTTTACGAAAGAGGTTGTCAAAATAAAAATTTAATCTAAAACATAAAAATGTCTGCAGCAATTATTCATTTATGCTACTTCACAGTGTTCAAATTATAAAATATTTATGGAATAACAACATATAAAAGTAATAACTTGTAATAAAACTTTATCAACCTCAACAAAAATTAGTTTCTGAATTGTACATATTCATTTATAGTTTTCTTGTACATAAATTAAAGTTTAGAAATAGCTTCCAATTTTTAAGAGTTCCTTTGTTTGTTCCTTCTCCTAGTGCTTTATAGCCTAGGTATTTTTTGTTAAGTAATAAAGTTTAATTACTAATTATTAAAAAATATTTAACCAAGCAAATTGTAACAAAGCCAATATAAATATTTTAGATTTAGTGATTCAGTTATTTCAAAAAATGAATTCCGAAAGTGTTCTGTGTGAAATAAAATAAGGTGATAATGTGTATTGATATATGAATTTTATTTAACAAATTTATTTCATCTACACTATACATTTTATTTTTTTACAGCTTTCTGCGACTGTATTTTTTATTTTTCAGAATGCAACTTACAGAATTAAAAATGTATTTTGCAGAAATAAAAAGTGTAATTGGCAAAATAATAAAAAATGTATATTCCGGCATTAAAATTCGGGTTGTAAAATACAAACTTTTTGCGAAATCTTAAATGGATTCTTCAGATTTAATAATGCTGTTGACAAAATTAAAAATGCAAATGGTGAAAGAAAACATGTAGTTTGCAAAGTACAAAATGTATTTTCAAACTAAAACAAGAAGTTAATCCTCCCAAGGAAAGTATAGGAGAGTAGCGGAAGCCCTGAGATCATCTATTTTTCCCTTTTATCTCACTTTTTAACCCCCTCCCCAATTTTTTAAATTGAAAAATTGATTTTCTCGAACGTAGTATTTATAAAGTGTAAAAGAGCTCTATCTTCTTTTGTTTCTCATCATTTCCGATCGAATGATATATGACATGCCATATGTTACCATTCTCTAAAGACCAAGTAACTGCCACTCCCACAATTCCGACCCCATTGGGAAAATTTGGCTCAAACTTCATAGTAATGTTGATCTTGCTTAGCGGAATTTGCATACCGAATTTCACTCCATTATATGCATAAATACGAGTAGACCTTTTGGTCCCCCGAAACTCCGACCCCAGTGAGCCAATCAAAAACAATTAGCTTCATTCTTCCGCCACTTAATAATGTAATTTGCAAAAAAATATTTGCAGAATTAAAAAACAAACTTTTCAAAATAAAAAAATTGTATTTTGAGAAATAAAAAAAAACTTCCGGTGGAATTTTCAAATTCAGTTGAGCAAATATGAGCTATTAAAAAAGGGTAAAAAGTGGATAAAAAGAATAAAAAGTTGGGAAGGATACTTCTTACTCATTCTTTTAATCCACCTTTTGATGTTATTCTTGACTTTTGAAGCTACACTTTCAGCTTCCCTTTATTATCCCATTTTTAATTTCGCTTTAATAGGCCAATTTCCTTAAATGAAGCTAAGTTGGAAATAAAATAAGGAGATAGAAATGGACAGAGAAAAATGGAAAATAAAATGTGGGATTAATAGTGGGAAATAAAAATTATGATAAAAAGCGAGTTTAAATAGTTGTTGTTGAGTTCCATCAAGTCGGAATCGACTTCTGGTGACTGTGTGGACATATGCTATCCATTCACAGTATTCTAGGAAAGAGTGATAATGCGATGGTTTCCCGTTGCCTTCCGCATGATGAAAGGATGATAGTAGAAGATAACAAATGGGGCCAAAAAAGTAGGTATTTGCTTTGGGAATAAAAATGAATTAAAACTTGGGACTAAATGGTAGGGATAAAATTGAGGGTAAACAACAGGGTAAAAACTGGAATCATAAAATGGAAATTAACAAAATGGAGTAATAAGTATTCCTCCCAATTTCTTATTCTTTCTATACACAATTCCCCTTTTCAGTCTTAGGATTTGAAAATTCCACAGCAGGTCTTTTTATTTTGCAAAATATGTTTTGTTTTACAAGCTGCATTTTTAATTCTGCAACTGCATTTTTTTTTTTTATTTTGGAAAATCCATTTAAGAATTAATAAAAAGCTAATTCACAAGCTGGATTTTAATATCAGAACCTACATTTTTTATTTTGCAAAATTATTCTAAAAAATGCATTTTTTAATTCTGCAAAATGCATTTTTAATTTGCAAACAGCATTTGTAAATTTGAAGAATCCATTTAAGAATTCGCAAAAAAATTGTATTTTACAACCTGAATTTTAATGTCGGAATACACATTTTCAAATTACATTTTTTAATTCTCCAAAATGCATTTTTAATTCGATAGAATGAATTTTATTTCTGCAAAATACATTTTTAATTTTGTAAATTGCATTTTTAAAAATAAAAAATGCAGTCGCAAAAAGCTGCATAAAACGTATAGTGCAGATGAAATAAATTTGTTAAATAAAATTCATATATCAATACACATTATCGCCTTATTTTATTTCACACAGAACACTTTTGGAATTTATTTCTTGAAATAACTGAATCGCTAAATCTAAAATATTTATATTGGCTTTCTTACAATTTGCTTGGTTAAATATTTTATAATAATTAGTAATAAAACTTTATTAACTCAACAAAAATTACCTATAAAACACTGGCAGAAGGAACAACAACAAAAAAAAAAAACGCAACAAAAAACAAAACAAAGGAACTTAAAAATTGGAAGGTATTTCAAAACTTCAATTTATGTACAAGAAAACTATAAATGAATATGTACAATTCAGAAACTAATTTTTGTTGAGGTTAAAAAAGTTTTATTACAAGTTATTACTTTTATACGTTGTCCTTCCATAAATATTTTATAGTTTAAACACTGTAAAGTAGCATAAATGAATAATTGCTGCAGGCATTTTTATGTTTTAGATTAAATTTTTATTTTGACAATCTCTTTCGAATAGAAATGTGGTCCTGTAAAGGGCCTTGACTTAATAAAAAAGGATGAAATCAGTTGGAAGATTCATGCGTTCGTTTTCACGACGAATGGACGACTGCTGACTTCGTTTGCAGATTCAAAAATGCTATCAATGATGCAGACGTAATTATGACGTTTAATCGTTGCAACTTCACCAACACAACCAGCGAATATCGAAGATGAACGATGATATCTGACGTCAGATCGTTTCGTTTTAGGACAAAGTCGAGGAATGTGCCCCAGGATCAGAAGGTGAACAGAAGAAATGACAGACGGTTATGTGGAGACCCTTCGGAAGTGCCACGAATCATGCACATGAAATTTCCTGCAACTGTCATGGTTTTAGGGGTTGTCAACACTGCAGGACATGTGATGCCTCCACGCTTCTTTCCCCAAGGCCTTAAAGTTAACTCTGCAGTCCACGTTGAGACCCTTGAAACCACTGTTAAGCCTTGGATAGACACGATATGCAACAGAAGGCCTTACATGTTTCAGCAAGACTCTGCCCCAGCACACAAGTCTCGCATGATACAGGAATGGATGGCCGCCAACTTCCATGATCACGTAACCCCGAACCTTTGGCCTCCTAACTCCGCTGACCTGAATCAGTTGTACTACTACGTATGCAGCATTGTGGAGAGAGTGGTCAATGAACACACCCATAACACCAAAGATGAATTGAAAGCTGCCATTGTTCAAGTAATGACCAATATGAACCATGGCCATTTGATTCGCGCATGTCGACGGTTTCGATCTTGCATTGAAGCAGTTATAGAAGCTGAAGGTGGATTCATTGAATAGCCATATAACAAGAAGGTTTCTTGTGTATGCTCATGATATGTTTCAATAATAAAGTTATTATCTAGAATTATATCTCTGTCTTCTTTCTTGATGTGAATCTGTCCTCAAATACCTTACGCACCCTGTATTAACAGAATCTGTTCAGCTTACTGCCTCCTATGTGTGTGAAATTTAGATTATACCTTTTGAAACACCCTGTATAATGTTATTTAAAGTAAACTTATAACATAAGGTTGCCAATATTTTGGAATTCACACTGTTACCCACGATGAATTCCTGTGGAGAAGCACCAACTGACATCATATCTCCACACTAAATTGGTATACATAAAGCTTATAGGAAGGGTTCGTAAAGAAGAAAAAAAAAAACCTCTTGTCCACACAAAAAGAATTTAATGCACCGCATACACATTTCAGTCATCTTGTAGCCATCATTCAGTGGAATCAAGGAATACAGATACAATAGGGCTTATATACAGCATGGGCTAATCAGGACAACGAACCAAAGCGCCAAAGCTAAAAAAACTAAGGTAAAATTACAGAAACCAATGGTAAAAAAAAAAAAAGAGCAAAATTAATAGAAGCCAAACAGGAGGGAGCTACAGAGTAAAATTAAATTAAACATAATCAAGTAATACCAGATTTTTTAATAAGTTGAAACAATTTTGAATCCCCAAGGAACCAGAGTTGCTGTTGAGAAGTATTCTCAGGTCTTTCTTCTTTATTTCCAGGGTTTCATATGCATCTAGTAGGTAGCAGGGTTCTCCCCAGGCCCTTTTGTACGGCCGCGCCGCCCGGCTGATTTTGGTGACTGCCCGGCTGAGTACACAAAAAACTGCACAACATTGCATAATATTTTATTTGTTTTTAAATTTGTCTGCCTGGTTATTTTATCTTACCACCCACCTGATAAAAATTTCTGGGGAGAACACTGAGTAGTATTTATTGACTTGACGTAATAGTATAAGGTCTTCCTTTTGTGTTGTGTGTCCAGTCTCCAGGAGGTGCTTGGCTTCTGCCGACCTTTCCAAGCGCCCATATTTATTTTGTGTGCCATATGTTCTTTCCACCGATTTTCGGCATTCCTATTAGATTCCCTCCGTAGACCTTATTACGTATTTCATAAATCCTTAGTTGTTTGAATTTTCACCTTCTTAAAATGTCATCTATCCTTTCCTTCTTATATCTGTTTAACATGGCAACACCCTTAATGTAATTGATTTCCCTATGAAAGATTTCCTTATTCATTAGAATTTGCAGCGCCCTGTCTATCAAGAAATTCAAGGTCGAGATCTTTGGCTCCAACAATGGTTGGAGCTGTGGTGGATGAAAACGTCCGTGTGGATTACCTTCCTGTATACATCAAATTCCAATGTCTGTTTGAAATGAATAATTTTGAGGTCTAAAAATGGTGAAAAAAACCACTTGTTTCTACTTCAAATGAAAATTTTATGGAAGGATAGAAACTCTTGATGTGGATTAAGAATTCGTCGATATCACACTGGTCTTTGTCAAAAATGTCGAATATATTGTCAACATATCGTAACCAAACATTGGGAAAATAGGACTTGGACGTCTTAAGTAGAGCTTTTCCAACTTACGCAAGAAGATTTCTGCAAGAATAGGACTTAGGCAACTACCCATCAGGGTGCCTGGAATCATACAATAGTTGTTGCCCTCGAATTGAAAAAAACTGTTATTTATGTAGAGTTTGGTGAGAATGAGAATTTTGTTAGCTAAGGAATCAATAATATCATTTCCCTTGAGGACCTGTTCCAGAAAGGCGAGAGTATCTAGAATGGGTACGCAGGGGATTAACGAGATAACATCGAATGACATGAGGATATCGTTGTCCGAAACGGAAACGTTTTTGAGGTTATTAATAAGGTCGATACTATTTTAACGGAAAAATCCATGGAGTCTATTAAGCTTATCAATTAAATGAGAAAGGAATTTGGAGATATGGTAAATCATGAGATTTATATTTAATGGATTTCAGAGAGTGCATAAAATTTGGGAATACTGGGATTGGAGACTGCAATGTCACGACCAATAGAAGAATCGACTAAATTGGAACAAAAGCTTAATGTGGATTTCACATTCCGGATAGGTTTGGGAAGAGGATCTTTTGTTAATCTAGAAAAGGGACCATTTTCCATTTTCTGTAATTTTATGATTTTGGTCTTTTACCTTTGGATTCTGTAATTTTGTTGCCTTAGTTTTTTACTATTTGCTTTTGTTATTTTGTCGCATTAGTTTTTAACATTGGCTTATGTTTCCTTAGTTTTTTACCACTGGCCCTTCGACTCTTTGTCCTGATTGGCCTATACTGTATATAAATTGAACCTGTTGTATGTTGTCATTGTACTCTGCTGAATGATGGCCACAAGGTGACTGAAATGCGTATACAGTGCTAACCAAGAAAAAGAAAACCACTGTTTCCCAATAAAATAACATAACATTAACAAACATTAGCAAAATAATAAAACAATATGTTCGTGTATAGTTCGTTTTTGTGTTATTATTGTTTTATTATTTTGCTATTATTTGTTAATAGTATTAAATTATTTTATTGTGGAACAGTGGTTTCCTTTTTATTGGTTAGCATATCATATTGTCCACAGTTTCTGGCTTATTTACTTTATTACATATACAGTGCATTAAAATTCTTTTTGTGTGGACAAGAAGTGTTTTTTCCTTCATTACAACTCTCCACGGTTACTTAATATTTCATCTTATACAGGGTTTGCACTTACTCGCAATTTACAGATCAAACGGGGGTTTTTCCTCAGAACTGACTCATGATTTTGACCAGTGAGTTGCAATTTACTTGTTAAATTTGAATATCCTCTGCTACATTCCTCTGGTCAATTTCAACTCCCTTCAGTTTCTCTACTAAGTATATTATACTTATCTTACTCTGAAACGAATACAAGTCCGAATGCGCCCAAATAATGCATATACAGGGCAAGTTTAAAGTCACGCACATCAAAGTTTAGCTGCCTGTAAAAGTACCAGTTTGAGAATATAAATGAAAGTATCACAGAGAATTTAAAAGAAATGTTGGCTTTTATTTTTAGCAGACAAACTTTAAGTGTTACAATAGATGTTGGAAATAATGTCCTTTTTCGCGAATACAAAAACGTGTTCGTTTTACCAGACAAACTTGAAGAGTTACAATAAATGTTCAAAATGACATCCTCTTTCAAATTAGGGATTGTGGCCCCCTCGCTCGCCAAATTTATCACATCCCTTATTTTTTCCTATGGGGATATCTAAAAAAAGGGGTTTATGCGAATAGTCACACAGGATTGCTGAGCTTTCAAGTATTAAATCTATGAAACTGCCCAAGAATTATAGAAGACTTGTTCACTTTATGCAATACTTAAATATTTGAAGAAAAAATTCTTAATAGAGATACACAATTCTTAAAGTTTATTACAAAGGCAATTACCTGATCTGGGAATGAACTTGCAACTTTTGTAAGAACTGTAGTTAAGAGCTTCCTTGCTCTGCCACATCTTCGTTTGCTACGATATTTTTCTTTGATTCTTCTGATTGGAGAATGTGAACGTTGAAACATGAGTGATGAAAAACGCGCTGTACGAGGATGCTCCAAAGCAAATCGAGTAAATACTTCTGCTTTAATGATGTCACATGTTATGGCTTTATCTTGTTGAATAACTGAAAAATATTAAAACATCTTTTATTCAATGAATTTCTATTTATTAGTTACATAGTATGTCATATAATGAAAAAAATTACATTGGTGGGGAGTTAAGAGTAACAATCAAATCTAAACAATCCTGACTACATAAGTAACTTATGTTACTTCAAGCCTCTCAGTTTTGCAACAATTGCATGGGCAACTTTAAATGGGGTTCATGAACTTTATTTGAAAAAATTTGTTAATGAAAGTAATTTTTAATTCTTCATTTGTTATTGAAGTAATTTTTAAATCGTTATAATTAACCACATATCTTTATTCTTGCATCTTTAAAATTGAACTTATCTAATCTCTGATTATCCTGAAACAAAAGGCTGAGAATTGAAATATTGGAATAATCAGAATCATATACATGTATTGTATATAGCTTTCAAAGTTCATATAAATTCTAATTTTCTAACATGTACTAATTTTCTTAAAATGCACATAACGATTTCTTATGATTTGTTAATCCGCATTTAATTAATTTTATAAATTTTGCAACTTATCGGATGATATTGTGATGATTCTCCTGGTTCGGGGAAAAGAATTCTTACAAGAGTCTGCTGTCATGGGCTCGTTTGAATTAAGAAAAACATTAATCAACAGTTTATTTTCTATAGTTCAGACTTTATTCTGATAACAAGTAAAATGTTTCTTACTATTAAAATCAATTAGGAAGTTCGCTCAAGCAGACTCTCGGTTGATAAAAATGTCAATCATAACATAGGCCAACACAGGATTCTTTGACGAACAGGTAGAAAAATAATTCACTAACCGCATCATAAATTGTCTACCGAGATTACATTTACGTACTTAATTCACTTCACGGACTACGTGACCGTTGACTTCATTTAGTTCAATACAATCAACTCCGGCACCCGCGTGTCCTCTCACATCGAGTAAGGATCAAACATACAACACAAAGCTCCTTGTTAATACTCTGAGAGAAAAAAAAAAAAAAAAAAAAAAACACTCTCCCCTGCTTGCTGCCCCTGGCAACAACTCCCTAGCCCAAAAGAAAAATCCACATTATTTTTATTGCCAACCCCAACAAAACCCGTGGAAAATCCTTACATAGTTAACATTAAGAGGTGATGCTTGAGCAGAAAACAAATATAAACATTTTTCAATATTAATAATTAAGCACAAGAAATGCAAGAGAGGAAATACGAGAACCAAAGTAATACTGTGACGTGTTATATTCGAAACTGAAATACAACATTGTCATAAATACTAATAATGCTTGCACTATGCACTTATTAGGAGCTTTAGCCTTGGTCTGTACATTTATCCGGCCGTCCGCCGTTTGCATAAATAACTTGAAAACAGATTAACTTTTTCAAATTCTGTTTTCAGAAATATGACCATCAAAGTCTTAGCTCGGCCGTATCAACTTTTCAGAATTTTTCGCAGGCCCCTTCAAGTCGAATTCACGTGCTAAAACAGTGAGTGTAAAGAATGCAAAGACATTTAGCAATCGATTTGTCAAGAAGGAATACATTGTTACTTTCTGTTCATGTTTTAAGCATTACTGACATCAGCACGTGCATGTGATATCGCTTTGTCGACACACGATTGCTTAAGTGCTCATAATTTATAATATTAACAACTTAGCTGAAGAATGGCGCTATTATTGGTTTTATAATATTTGTCAGTCCTATTCATAATTTCTACATTTTTTGAGGTAGAAGGCTGAAATTAGGAATGTAGCTTACTATAGGCATATCCACCTTCACTATTTACTTTGGTTTTGATTGGTGCACTGCGCTCGGAATTACGGGTGTGATTCAGAGAGGACAAAAGATCGACGTGCTATTTAGGTATGTAAAGGAGTGAAATTCAGTATACAAATTCCTCTAGGCAAGCTCTATTTTACTATGAAGTTTAGGCCCAATTGTTCCAGTGGGGTCGGAACTGCAGGGGTGGCAGTTACTTGGCCGTTAGAACTACGGCAACATATGGCATGTGTTATATCATACGTTCGGAAATGATGAGAAAGGAAAGAAGATACGAACATTTTTATATTTTCTACACATTGCATTCAAGAAAATCCATTTTTTGATTAAAAAACTTAGGGAAAGGGAAAAAAAGTGCAAATAAAGGGATAAAAATAGATGATTGCAGGGTCTGCTACGTGCCTTACCCTACTCGGGGAAGTAATTTCTTTTTAATAAATGTATAAATGTAATTTTGCTTCACTGCTAAAGCTCCTCCTTGGAATGTTTACAAAATTTTATTAAATATATTGCACCATATGGCATCTATTGTTCATCAATATGGAGAGGAGCACCCTTCATTACACATTTTTAATCGGATTTGCAACAAATTACAATTTCCTTCTTTATAGGAGCAGAAGTTTGTTATGAATGAAATTAACTATTGCCTCTGTCTTTACCTATACAAAGGTTGTAAAAACTTTTTGTTTTGATCTTTAGAAAATACAATATGAGGTGATATCCAAAATACCCGAAAATTTGAATATTCCACACAAATCAAAAACAGTACGAGGTTCTGCTGCTAGATGCCTCTTGGTGCACCTTTCAGTTGCTGCTCTGCCAAGTTTTGTAATCGTAAGCACATTTCTTTGTGAGTTACTACTGTATGTGTTACAACAAGTTCTTGTGCTTCTGCGAATTTCAACTTATTCGACCTGATCAGACTGTCAACAGGAAGTACTACTGCAAGGTTTTGAAGAGATGGAGAAAATTTCGTGCAGACGGCCCAAGTTGTGGAAGAACTAAGACTGGCTACTCCACCAAGACAACGTGTCTGCACAAACCTCGCTCCTTGTAAAGGAATACCTTGCTAAAAACAACGTAACTCTCCCAATTCTTTTGACATAGGCCCCCGCGACTTCTACCTCTTCTCTAAAAAGGCTGATATCCAAGTAGAATCGCAAATATAACTTGAACACTTCACAGCCTTCAGACTTCTAGGAGTGCTTCCAAAAATGGGAAAATCACTGGGATCATTGCATACATGCCGGAGGTGACTACTTTGAATGTGAAAGCAGAGAATAGGGTGTAAGGCACTTTTTTGCTTTTTATTAGAAAATTCTTGAAAATTTTGGGTAGTACCTTGTAAATAAAACTTGTAACAACCTTTCATCTTATGAAAAAAAAACAAAAGGCCAAAAAGAGCGTGACTTATTTCTTGAACGTCCCCAATGTATATTTCCATTGAAATCTGGAAATCGAAATTTTTTGTGATTACAATACTTCCATTATTTATACGTCGGTATCCACAGTTTCGGCAATTATTTCTGTATTACTTCCTTTACTTCGTTCAAGGGAGGGAAAAAAAAAATTGATGATCCAATTTGAACCCATACCAGCAAAATTAAAACCCAACACATTACTAATGGACTACTACAACTTATTAGATTTCTACTCTACTCTATTTGGGAATTAAAAAGCTGTTCTCATTGGTGGTAAATTTTATGAATCTTCTTCTTAGAAAATTGTTTTCTTTACTTTAGAAAGTTATTTTCTTTACTTATGATTTTTATATTTGACCAATTGGGAGAATGGTTTTTAGTGATGCAATGTGATATTAATTTATTATTTGTGTCTTTCTTTCTGAAAGCGCATTCATGT
>JAHWFO010076721.1:1134400-1160088 GCA_023313115.1 Rhysida immarginata | reverse complement strand
ATTTCCACGCAAAAATGAGAAAATGGATTTTCTTGAATTACAGCGCCATCTACCAAAAATAAAAAAAAATGTTTCAGACAAAATGTACGTAGTTTTTTATGTAGGACCTGAATCTGCAATAAAAAATAGGGGTTCCCATTTGAAATTTTAAAGTTGCCCCCCGCCCCACCCCCAGGGGCCGGGGGGGGTGGGCTAATTTTAGCACCAGCAGATGCCCCCTCGAAAATAATCAACTTTGGATTATACGCATTTTTTCGTGTGAAGCTTATTTTTCGAGTTATTCTGCTTTGTCAACTTAAAATTTACACCCTGTATATTCAATACTAATAGAAATAGATATGGTTATAACTGTAAACTACACAATACTAAACAATACTCTTTATTTCTGATTTTAAGTCCAAAGTGAGCCTGGAAATATTTCATAGTGTGAAATTTATTTTCCAGGTTTCATAAGCTTCATGCTATGTATAACGGTGTTGAGGAGACTTTAGGATATCAAATTTCCATTCTTCTGCTAAAGAACTTCATAGTCCCAACAGTGGTTTGGGATGGAGATGACGTGTTGCAATTTCTCTTCCCAAGACATATCCTAACATCATACCCTATGGGTTTCAAGTACAAAAATTTTGCGGATGAGTCCATCCTTACTTTCAATTTAATTTTCGATCAGCCCCAGTCCTATCTTCCATAAAAAGGAAAAGGGCGCTGAAAGCGCCTCTGAAAAGCCTTACGTCAGAGTCTAAGATTCTTCCAACAGGATAGACTTTACAAAGAATACCTCTTGGAATGACGTGAACTGGCATACGTTCATCCAGCATGATGCCAAACATGAATCTACCACCGCCGTGGTTGATAATTTCTATTCTAGATTAAAGAAGAGAATTTGGATCTCTAATTTTTTAAGGCCAATAATCAGTTAAAGCCAATAAATCGTGACTCGTCACTGAAGATCACAAAATCTGAGTCTGTTAATATTTACATTAAACCTGATAATGCTTAAGTTCAAGACGGAAGATTGAGAAAGAATTGCACACTTTGACCGCTAAGCGTGACCCGAAATGGGAATATGCATAAGAATAAAACCCGTATGGAAAAGTGGAGTGTCCCCCGTCTCTTCTTATTTTCGCCAGTAAATATCCACAACTTCCATGTTTCTCATATTTTTATTACTTATTAGCATTAATTTTTTACGAGGTGAAATCTCTACGTTTCCATTAGCATTTAGAAAAGAAAATTCTAACTGGGGCTACCAGGTAAAAATTATGGAAAGCAAATTAAAAAAAAACAAAACAACAGAGATAGTGCATGAAAAAGAAAGTTGCAATCGTTTAAAATGTTCACAACTTCTTTAAGGCGTGGATTCCATATGCATAAAAACAACGGCAGAAACCACAAAGCAGAAAATGTTCTGACATCACTTCCTGCTCTCTACTTTCTGCCCAACAGAAAATTCTCTTATCTTTGTAAGCTATGACTCAATCCAACTCGAAAAAAACAGGAGTTTTCTGTCGGGCAGCAAGACGAAAGCAGAAATTGACGTCAGAAGATTTTCTGCCTTGTGGTTTCTGCCGTTGTTTTTACGCATGTGGAATCCACACCTAACAAGACTCTCTAATAATGATATCAACTTTAGAGGATTTCAGAAAAATACGAGTAATTTATTCAAAGTGCTTGATTGCATATCACTAACTTCGAGGCAAATAAGAATTTCATAATTAATGATGAAAAATTAGAAAGAAAATTTTCAGCCTTAATTTGAACAGCTGAGGTTAGCGCATAATAAAACCCTCACCGAACATTTTATGATTATTCTTTAATTTCATAATTGCCTATATTCCAGAGTTTTCAACCGAGGTGCTTTAAAATATAGTGATTATTAAAAATACGAAAAGCGTAATAACTCTACATCGAAGTTATTTTTCATCTGCTGCTAACTTAATACAATATCTGCACGAAGTAATTATCTTTAAATTGAAATAATAATTAGATTGATTTTCATTTTAAATTGAAATAAATATTAGATTAATTTTCATTTTAAATTGTATGGAAATTTGGGTTAAACATTTATAGAAATTTATAAAATTAATTATTCATAATATGTAGGAGTGCCTTAAAAAAAAAGTACTGAAATAGGAGTGCTAACTATTGGGGAGAAAAAGGTTGAAAAACTTTGCTTTATTGCATTTTTTTTTTCACAAGCGAAACTTTCGTGATAAAGTAAGAGTAAAAAGAGCAAAACTATTTTCTTATACCATTATAAACGAGACTTTTACGATATCCTTTGGGCCACACTCATCACTAACTTGGTTAACATTAAAGCTAAAATATCGTATTATTCCTGTTGTCCTAGCAACCAACTTGTTATTTCTGAATGATTATATGTTCCTCACCAGGTTAGAAGAAAATGAATGCCTATCTCATGTTACTCAATTTTGCCATTTTTAAAAAAATTCCTTCCTCTTGCTAACTTTCTTTTGTTTTTCTTTTTTCCTTAAGCCCTTGCCAGATACTGTAATTTGAGCCGAGTAATTGAAGAAGTTTCAACGGCATATTAAATTACTAATGGCTTCTTCAATTTTAATTTTAAAAACTTCGTTTTTTCCATTAAAATCATAAGGTCTTAAATTCTGAAAACTCATTTTCATAAAGAGAAACGATATTTTGAAGGATATGTTTAATGCAATCCTTATCGAAATTTAAGTCCACAGAAAAAATGTAAATGAATAATTTTTTATCGTGCTGTCTTTAATAATTATTTCATTTCTATTGATTGTGTTAAAAATTAATACGGAGAAAGGAAAGAAACATTTTTGAAAATTATTATCCATATTAAAGAGAAAACATTCAGTAAGGCCAGGCCTCAATGCAGTAATGCGAATTCACTTTAATGCGGTTGAAATTTTTTTTTAATTTTCAATAACTTGAAAGCAGATGCCACAATATTTTTTTCAGTGAAATGTACGCCACCCTTTCGACCACATTTACAAATTGTTGATATATGGCGCAACGTTAAGAACTTCTTTACGTGTCATTACATGATTGCTTATATAGCTTATATACAATTACTGTACTTAGATTAATAATAATGATTAAGAAGTAAACTGTTAAGAAAAAGGCAAGAACCAAGAAAAATTTAGAAATAAATTAAAAAGTATCCGGATGTTAGATATAATTACTTGTATGCAATAGGATAGATTCTTTATGCCATAAATATCGACAGCCATAATGTGGAAGATTCATTTAGTGAGAGTGAACAGGTAACAGGAAAAAAGTTTTAAGCTCTCTAATACACACTTTTCTTTGTACAAACAAATGATGCATCAAAAGAGTGATTTTTGTTATAAGTAACATTATATACAGTATATATAATGAAAAGGCTTTGAGTTAAAACCTCTCTATCTCAATAAAATATTTGAGACTATGCAACAGATCCTTTCCTTTTTCCTTAAGTCACCACTACTTATTAAGGATAATTAATTTTATAAGTTTCTATAAATGTATAACCCAAATTTCCATACAATTTAAAATGAAAATTAATCCAATTATTATTTCAATTTACCCAGTTTCCATTTACGCGCTGTTTTCGTAGAACCAATTAATCGAGTAAACGTACAAATTACTATAATTACAACTACAATTTGATGAATATCGATATCAAAAAGAAAAATGTGTAATTAAAAATTATTTAATATGGATATTATATTCATAAGTAAATTGTAAAATTATTAAGAAGTAATTATTTACTAACTTTCTCCAGGTTGTTTTTTTCTTCTTTATCATGAAATTTCATGAAAGTATTAGGATGATGGTTTAAGGTTAAAGAGGATTTCAGGACTTGCGATCCAGGGGCTAGGATTTAACATTTGGTTGTCATGTGACTTAATAGAAGTTCGCAAGTTATGATCGTTATATTTCATATCATTTATATTTATAGGAAGTGGAGAAACGAAAGCTTTCTCTTTGACATATCCCTATAAATAAATCCGGGGCATAGGTCCTGGCCAACGTGCGAGTGTCATGTTCTCATCCGCTTAGTGCCAATCCAGCAACGCGGGATAGATTCATCTAGATATTTAATTTTCTACATACAAACATTCACCTTTACCCTATACTAGTACATGTCGTCTATTTAATAAATTCGGTTTCATACGTTGATGAAGTGTCTATTTCTATTACATTAGAGCATTTAAATAGGAGAATTCTACTTCATTGAATATCGATTTGTTTCAGAATTTAAATATTACTAATCTTCTTGAAAAGCTTCTTAGGAAAGTAGTTGTTATATGAATAAAAAAGCTATTTCTGTTTAAGTAATAAATTGTTCGTTTACCTACAATATTATTAAGGTCTTTTTATTTCAGTATTGTTAAGCAACAATCATTAAATGCTATTAACTTGAACTGTTTTGTAGATAGTTTTAAAGAGAAGAAATTGCTTTGATTTTTAAATAATTAAAACAAAAAGGTAAATTTAAAAACTCAATATTTTTAAAGGACAATCACACGTTCCTAAAAAGACATGTAAGATTAAATTTGATTGAATAACAATTTTAAATGGGAAAACGAAATGTACTAAAAACAGAACCGTTATGTTATTAATGTTGTTAAGTTTTTCAGCATGTAACAAAGGAAAAAATAGTGGATTTTTAGACCGTGAATAGAAGCCAATGTAGAAACGCAAAACCCATCATTACAGAAAAACAATACTTTATATCTTAACAACACTTTTAAAATAATTGTTTTTGATGGCGAAATTTCGTTGAAGTTACTGAAAACATTAATAAAGTTTAGTCACTAATAATCGTACTTTCACAGAAAGTTTGAAATATTTACTTTCAATAACGAGTGACTGTTTGTATCATCCTGTTTTCTTGAAGTTATAAGTATTCATCTAAAGACTAATACTTAAAAATTCAATAATATAAAACTTCAACAATGACAAAAGACGAAAAAATTGTTGAATCCAAGAATAAAGTCCTTGAATTAATTCCAATCAAAAAGAGAAAAAAAAATATCTAAGTAACTCCACGTAGAAACGATTCTGAAATGTCCTTAATAAATTTGATTTTTTATTTTACTATTTTTTCGAGGAAATATGTTTATATGCTTCAATCAAATGTTCTCCGTATTCTTTCATATTGATTTTTAAAATTTTTTTTTCCATAGATGCTATTTAATAAATCTTGAAAACGGCTGGATGGGTTTAGAAATTCTTTTAGAGTCGTAACTCTCGGTCAGTCTCGAGTGGACAGTAGTTTAATAACTTTAGGCGAATCGTATTAAGGTACGTTCACAAAGACGCGGTACATGCGGAAGCAACCAGCTGCGATGGGATGCGTCAATCCCTCTCCTATTCACAAATACGCGGCAATTCAAGCTTTCCGCATGACGTTTTAAAATAATGCCACTAGGGGTAGTGCTGCACAGAACAATTAGGCCCTACTTCTATTAGCTTTATTTCAGCGTCAGAGCACTTCCCACTTCCAATGCTTCCATTTTGGCGCTCTCAAGAAGATTACCGCTGATTGGTAGAAAGAATTCACGTGACAACCTTTCCGCTCTCGCCGCATGTACCGCATAGGAAAAAGTTGACCTCAAACGATCTCAGATCCAGCTTAGAAGCGGCAGATGCGGAATGAATCTGATTGGCTAATGCACTGCCGCTTCCGCACGTATCCGCATGTACCTTTATACTGAACATTCCGTCAAACGTCAATGAAATACAAAAGTCTGTCTCTATATCGATATGGATCCGTTTTTCAATGAGAAATTACATTTTAAAATTAAGACTGAAAGAAGAAAACGAATAGGAACTTCGTAGTCAAGCCGCCTACTTCTAGTATGGTTCAAACTGATTACCGTAGTTCTATGGTGTAATAACGAGGGTCCCCTGACTACGGGTCTATCGTGTATCTTATGCGGCGCTCATAGAGCAAATCTGCTGAGCTTTCAATCAACTTCTGGATCGCTTACCTAATGATGAGCAAAAAGTGTTCCAGAAATTCAAGTAACCAGGAACGACTAATCGATTACTTTTTATCATGGAGACAGTTGTATTTAAGGCTGTAATTTCGGGAACGCGAAGGAGCTGTTTTCTGCCCTTGGGTGAGCGATCCAGGAGTTGTATTGATATCATTGGCTAGTGCACAAGGAAACGTTACCTGTTTACGGTAACAAATGGTTATCCAGGAAAGCTAGGTACTTTGCGAGATGGGAGTTCTTCTGTTGAATGACAAAACTCATCCACATAGTGTCAATATCAGAGTGGATAACGACTGTAACATCGGCAATACAGACCGGATTTGGCACCATCCGACTTTCACCTTTTCACTCTACTGAAGAATGACCTGGGTCGTCACCGGTTCCAAGATATGGAGGCGGTCTGTCTGGACGTTACCAGATGGCTACAATACCAATCACAAACCTTCTTCGCTGCTGGCTTTGAGGGACTCGTGAAACGCTGGGACAAGAGCCTCATGGAGATTACGTTGAAAAATAAATCAAATTTCATCTTCATTTCTTTGCCATTTTGCGACTTATATATTGACTTACCCTCGTATAATTTAACCAGTTAGAATTTAATTAATTTGTTTTAACATTTCCTGTAGCTATTGTTTTTAAAGCTTCCATTTCATACAATATTGTTGAAATTGTTCAAATAGAAAAAAACAACAACTTTACCATCAATATAGTAACTGACATGAAAGAAAAAGGAAACTGATGCATTGATCGACAGGTTGAATACAGTACCTTGCTGGTCTCTTTTATTATCGCATCGGTACTCTCTCCAGATCTAGTCCCCTTTAAATAGTTAAAAACTTATAAATTATGATTATAGCTTGATTGTTTATAGTTTTAACTCTGAATAAACGGGTGAGGTGGAAGCCATATTTCAGGAACACTGAATAACCCAAACATCTACAATCGATAAGAACATATATTACGCTTGCGTCAGTTTCCTTTTTCTTTCGTGCTGTGCACTGGAGTACAAGCAGGTAAGAGGGAGGAGAAGCAAAATAGATTTTAAATAGCAAACGTGTTAAATTACATTTTTTAAATACAATTTTTATAAAATTAATAAAGCTAAACACTATTCTTTTTTAAAAAGTATATTTCTTTAATTGCTTTACCATAGGAGGGAGTTGCTTTGTTTCTCGATAGAAAGGATCCACCACTTGCCACGTGGTCATAATGGCGATGTCAATGGCCAATAAGACAGCGACGACAGCAAACAGTTGATGATCAGTGATGGCCTAGAACAACATATGATGATGAAAAGGTGACGATTTCCCAATTTTAAATTTCTCATCATTTCTTCATAATCACAAATTCAAAACGAACTTATTTCCTAAAGAGATCAGTAATGACCTATAGTAATAATGTTTGACAATTATAATAACTAATAATATCTAATTAAATAAAAATAATATTTTAATTTATAGCCATCTTTTAGATATGTAATACCTTTTTGTTCAATTTAATATCTGTAAAAATCGTGTGTACTCTCCATGTTTTGCTGAACATGGAACCAAAAGCAAGAGTGAAACCTGCCATCAGAATCCAAGCACGGACCTATAAAATTCAACAAATTTTTATTTAACTGATGATCATAAAAATCCCTTCTTATTTTGAATAACTCAGAATGTACAGTCGACAACAAAAGTACTTAGCCACCTTGCATAGAAACAAGCTTTGCAACGTGGCTAGATACTTTTGTAGCCGACTATACATATATAATCTTAATAAAAAATTTTTATAATGTTCTGTGTTCAGAAATCCCACTGATTTGGCTTTGGGTGTTTTATTTTAAATATTCTAAAGTGTGGACATTATTAACAAACACTGTCTCTCTGAGGTAGCCTTCTACAGTATAGTCTTATAGTCGAAATCCCCATCAACCACAGACTGCATCTATTCCAATCAATTTCTTCTAAAAGTTATTAATTCGGACAAAAGGACTTTGTGATCATCATTACGTCAAGAAAAGAGTCAATTTACCTCTTTCGCTTTTTAATAACTTTTATAATGAAATATACTTTCAAACGGAAGCAATCTAATCCTACAGTATTTATATGTATATTTATTTTTAATGTAAAAATGTTCAAACCATTCAAATTCAGTTTCAGTATTTTAAATATGTAATGCTGCCTTTTTGTCTATTAAACAGTACATATATAGTCACTAAACATGTTTGCTAGTTTTAATGTAACTATTACATGAAGCAAAGTGCACGCGCGTCTTCTACGTCAATAGGATTGCGGAGTATCAAAATGTGTGTGCAAGAGTTGACGTCTTCTATCATGTAAACAGCCACAACAGAAATGAATAGCCGCCTAGCCTAAATTGACACGAACCAGGAACTGATAGGATGGAAGAACATGGTAATCAAATGGGAATCAGTTAACTGGAAACTAGTTCGTGCAATCAATAACGCTCCGTGTAAATGATGGAATACGTGAATGCACGTGAGTTTTGCATCGCTTTAAATTTCAGTCGACAAATAACAGTTAATATCCATTTGCAATGGAGCGATCGGATATGTGATGGTTTTAAATTAATACAAATAACTTTGCCATTAAAAAGGGACATAGATAGAATAACACAAAATGTAAAATTTAAACTTTAACAGCAATTTCGAGAGGTTTGTTGTTCCATAGCATTATTGAGCAGAAATTTTGCTCGGGGATAATATTTGACTTTAGAGACAATATTGCGCTTTAGTCACGGTACGAAATCATGTTTTAATGCTAATTAAAATTTAACGACATAATTATTTCATTTCTATAATTGCGAAAGTGAGTCAACACCATTGATAGCATTCGAGACAAAATTTAAACACCAACACGAGTTTAAAAATGTTTGGATCGCTTGTGTAATTTCTTATTCATTTATAAGAAACGGTAAGAGTAAATAATTTTAAAAATACGTACTTACACTGCACACATACGGCAATGTATTCTCACTTGTTAATTCGCTGTCTAAGCCAAGAAGAATCACGCTCGTGTAAGTGAAAATGCATCCAATGATGATCAAATTGTTTAAATACGGGCTCGACATCTTAATGTTTCTGTGTTAAAATAAATAAATTGCATTTCTATTCATTTGCAAATTACAACAAACAAATCGTTAATTCAATTCAAATGATATAGAAAGAATATTTGAAATTAAAGTAGACTATTTGAAAACCAATTTCTAAGTAATTCCTCTCATTATTCAAAGTTATTCCAAAATTTATAAAAATCTCTTAACAAAGATTATTATTATTTTAATTAGCAATTGTTATGTTAAAGAATGTCATGAATAGACCGCAGTAAGATGTAGCAATACAGGGTATTTACAATTGCAGCAGTTTGAAAAAATCCAAGTGGATTCGCAGAATAGTTTTCAGAAAGTTACTGATTTGGCAGTGGAAAACCATTTTGTTTGAACTAACAAGGGGACCTCACGGACATGTAACGGAATTTTGTTATATAACATCTTAACATGTTAGCTGAAAAGAAAAAAGTAGCGGAAGTTCAGCGTTTTATTTTTTATGAATTTTTTTCAGGAAAAATAATTAATAAAATAAAAAATAAAAAAAACCGGGACAAAAATCGTAGAAAAAACGTTGAAATAATATTTTTTTTATGGCGTAAAGACTAAAAAAATGTGTAATTTTGTGATTTTTTTTAATTTTGGTCTTTTCAACTTTTTGTTTTAGTCCTCAAAAATCAATGTTTTTCACGTTTTTTCTATGAAAAAATAAAAAACGTAAAAAACGAGGAAAAAACGAAAAAAACGTAAAAATAGTTCTTTACATTAATCGTTAAGACATAATAACGGTTTTTTTCGTATCAGTTACTAACAATCGCGATTGTCACATGTAAATAGGAAAAAACAATTATGTGTCAGCTTTTAGTGTCAAATACTCCACTGTGCGACGGTCTATGCGCAATAGTCACTGCCAAATAACTGTGAAAACAATGTACAAAATTTTTCAATGTTGACAATATTGTACAATATTGAAAAAGTTTTGTTTTTGTATGTGAATGTTATTATGCAAAGTGCAAACAAATAATAATGGCTAAAAACATAAAAAAATGAAAAAAATTGGAAAAAATGGAAAAAAAATGAATAAATATTTCAATACTACAGGAATCGAATCCGGGCCAGTAATTCCGCAAAACCTGACGTTAACCACTGCGCCACCGCTGTTAAGTTGTATACCTTTCTTCCCACTTGGCTTACCTGACACTACAATAATAAACGTAAAATATATTTTTTTTCTTCGAAACGAAAGACCATTGAGTCAAATCCTTTTACACAGAAGGTATATTAATGTTGTAGATTGACCTCCTAAAATTTCAACCAACTCTGGGATTATATGTCCGTGCGGTCCCCTTGTAAACTAATTTTCAAACCTGTCCAGTTACGTAGGTGTACCCTTTTTTACAGGTTCTTCCTCAAAGAAAAACGAGCCATAAATTTTGAATTTTGAGATGGCAGGCAATTCAAACAAAACTTAATGATCTGCTGATTCTGCTACATAACCGAACTTCATTACCACAGTACTTATACGTGTAGAACGGCGCAAGAAATTCACGAAACCAGTGCAATCCTGTGCAATTGTAGACACCCTGTATGGTCGCTGTATACAATCCCGTACTATTAAAAACTTTGGAGTGAATAGATATTTCTTAGCATATCGTATAAATCATGTTTCCAAAGTCAGCTAAACAAATAGAATCGGGTGACCAAGCAATAATGAATCATTAAAACATAATAACAACGAAAAGATTCGGGTAGGAATCAGGAAACCATTCTAAACCACTTCGACCCAAAAGTATAAATAATCTAAGTATAATCATCAGAAAAAATGTATTAATTTATAATTTGCTTAATCAATTTTTTATTCAATATTTTAATTTCAATTGATTTTATTTTTATTGATTTTTTTCTCAAAAGACAAAATTTCTGTCCCATAAATATAAATAACTTCACAACTTGGTCACAAAAATTTTATTTTGATTAAAAAAAATTAACATGCAAATTTCATTTCGGGGAGTTTCAAATTTATTAAAAAATGTTTTTGCTATTGCTAACCAAAAAATGCCACGTTCAAAACAGATAACTGATATTGAGATAGCAGGAATTTAGAAATGCAAAACTGAAGGACTAAGTATTGTAGAAATAGCAAAGAAAATTGGTAGCAGTGTTGCTGTCATCTATTTAATCTTAAGAATCTTAATCTTAAGAAAAGATCTTTCTGAGCCTAAAAACCGACGTTCTGGTCGACCGAAATGCACAACATTTCCTACTTCTCATTTCCGATTAGCTTCTCATCAAGGAAAGTCAGTTCGGGGAATTCAACGAGAATTAAGCATCAACATCTCCAAAAGCACCATCCACAGAAGACTGCAAATGAAAAGGTTGCAGAACTGCATTGGGCTAAAAAATACATGTCTCACAAGGAGACGCCACGTAATTGGACTCGCCGATTTTGATTAAAAAAAAAAAGTTCTACGAGTAGGTTTCACCAAATTAAAGAGCCATGCAAAGCCATTCAATGCACTTCTCAAAATTTTCCGAGAAAAATATTCATAAAATTTTTTATCATTGACTGCACTAAATAGCGTTGATTTATATCGCATTCTGGTGGTCCAGTGGTAAGACGCTAGAATTCTATTTTGCAAGTACGGATTCAAATCCAGTCTTTGATAACTTCTTTTCCCTTCCTAAATTTATTTTAACATGTGCGGGATTGTGTAATTCATTTACTAAATATATTTCCGATTTTACAATTTGCTACCATCAGTTTATTTATCCACATTTAATTATTTTTATAAATTTTGCGACTTTTGGGATGACATTTAACTTAGACGAAGATTAAATAATTATTACACCATGTACGTACTTTTAAATATAATGTATCATATTAGTATCTATTATTCATCAATGATTGAGAAAACCACCCTTCATTAACATTTTTAACTAGCACATTAGTCACCAAATTACAATTTCCTATTTCTAGGATCGGCCTCGGTG
This sequence comes from Rhysida immarginata, assembly GCA_023313115.1. Taxonomy (NCBI): domain Eukaryota; kingdom Metazoa; phylum Arthropoda; class Chilopoda; order Scolopendromorpha; family Scolopendridae; genus Rhysida; species Rhysida immarginata. Next base: position 1,148,065 of record JAHWFO010076721.1, on the reverse strand, counting down.
GCTCAGTGATTGTGTGATCGCCTCTGATGCCCGAGGACGCGGGTTCGACCCCGGCCGAGGACGACGAGGATTTTTTCAGGGAAGGGAAGTAAAGCCGTTGGTCCCATGTAGTCGTTTGCCGGCTGCACGTTAAAGAGCCCTTGCGAGGCAAAATTTGCGGCCCCTGAAATGACCATGGCAGTTGAAAAGGACGTTAATACCAAACAAACCAAACCAAACCTATTTCTAGGAGCAGAAGTTTGTTATGAACGAAATTAATTATTACCTCTGTCTTTACCTGCACGAGAATTATAACTTCCTTTGTGGTTTTTTAAAAAATGAAATAAATACAACTTGTAACAACTTTCAATTTAAGTAACGAAAAAAAGTTTAGTTTGGAAGTCCTAATGGGTGGAAGTATTACTGGCATGATTTGCAGACCCGACATCGAAGCTTCTATAGCACACAACAATGAAGAGGAGAGTTTATGGTGTGGACATGCTTTGGCTTCAACAGAATCTCAAACATTGCCTTTTTAAGTGGTCACAAAATGCAGAAAAATATCAGCAAACACTAAAGGATTATCTTCTTCCCATCGCTGAAGAAATTGCTGGTAAAGACTGGATTTTGCAACAAGAAAACGCTTCCGTGCAAGTGCGCAGATCAAGTTTGAACTAGTTACAAGCACACGATGTGAATGTCATGAAGTGACCATCAAGATCTCCGGGCCTACTGAGAACTCGTCGGGGATTCTAGCAGATTCAGTTTAGTAGCTGTGTTGAACTAAATAACCAAGTCATTGACAGTTAGTATAACATAGATCTTACAGTCATTCATTTATTAAGTAAAAGTATGCCGAAATCGTGTTTATATGATTAAATATAATAGTCGTCCAATAAATTATTGAAAAAATTAAAGATCATCAATATTGCATTCAATTTTTTTCTGAAAGTATTTTTTGTTTATTTATAATTATGAGACAGATGTTTTGTCTCCCTTTGAGAAAAATCAATAAAATATTACAGAATTTCTTCATAAAATCAAACTACATTTTGGTGGGACGTTTATAAGATTGTTATAGCTTTGATAAGAAATTGATTAAGGGCCGGTTCTACCAACCTCGGATAAATCCTCAGATAGAATAAGTATTGGAATAAAGCTCAGATAAGTCAAAACGGTGTTCTACCATCCTCAGATAGGATAAATCCTCAGATAAAACACCAGAATAAACTAAAGATATCCTGATAAAGTTATACGGTCCTCTAGAGGTCGGATAGCCACTTTATTCTTCGGATAGTGAATCGTTTCGCTCAAATTTACGAGCGTTAATGGCGGTACTTCCGGTTCGCTTCGATTTGAAAATGTCTTCAAAACCATAGTATTTCGTGTTATATAATTACCATTTTAAATTACGACGGTAGGAATAAGTCTTAGGGTGCAAGTGAACAGCAGATTAGATCTAGATTACCTGTCTGTATCTCATTTTCAATGATCGACAACATAGCCCCCAAAAGGAGAAACGAAACGGAAGTTTTGCGTCTCTGAGGTCTGAGCAGGCACGGCAGAAAAAACAAACACCTCTAAAATTTCCACGATAGAGGGCATTTTCTTATCATTGCAGGCTATGCACTTACTGGAATGAATATTTTTGTTTTTTCACGATAGATGGAAGCACTAAATATCAAACTGACCAATCACATTGCGCCTTACATTGCTGTGCTCAATACATCAGATAAAGTTATCCGAGGGATAAAAAATGTTGGTAGAACGCAACTTAAGCGGTATACTGGGTTTAAGTTTAAACCTTGGATAGCTATCTGAAAATTTATCCGAGGTTGATAGAACCGGCCCTAAGCAAATTATAAATTAATAATTTTTTTCTGACTGATTATTTATACTTTTGGGACAAATTGTATAGATCAATTGCTCGGTACAGTGAACAGAAGCGAGGACATCGTTCTCTATTTGTGAAAAGGCTACATTTATTACAAAATTATAAAAATATTTAAAATTATTACCACCAAATGAATAAATCAACTAGATCCATGTCATGGCGTATTAAAAATGACCTTGGAATAAAAGTCTACCATAAAAGAAGAGGCCAACTTTTGGCATCGGTTCAAGACTTCATAAATATTCTTTTTCATCGACGGAAAATTTCACCAATATTTCACAAATTTGGGGTATAAACCATAAAAATGATAGGGTTTATGATTATACAGAGTAATCCAGGAATCGCCAAACCCATGCATTGTCAGTCATTGTTGTTTTCCTGTTTGGAATGTCTTGTTGGCTATTTGCAGGGTAGTGTAAGTTAACCTAGTTGTTAACCTAGCGGACAATGATTCAGTCATTAAAGGATTCAAATTTTATGTATATAAAAAACCTCCTAAAAATTTAGAACGCAATTTAGATATATTCTTTCAAACTGATATAATCTATAAAAATCATTGATATACTTCGTAATTAACCGTAATTTGATTGATGCAAAAATTAATTTTCCTTTTCGTCAATGAACATTGTCTGAGGCGTGGGGATTTCATTAATGAAATTGGTTTGACACATAATTTAAGTTAATTGTTATTCCTACTTCCACTGGACGAGAGGAGGTCGATGATTTATCCTTTGAAGTGAAAATTCAATTTGTTTTGGAGGCAAACGAGAGATGATTTCTCTTCGACTTTTTCTGTTTAGGTTATTATATCGCTAATGCTTTGCACTTTACTAATAGTTAGATATAAATCTTTAATGCAATATGATGAAGTTATGTATTATTGATAAAAATGCCTGATATTTGAACGCTTCATTAATACATTGTCACTGTCACATAATTAATATAAAACGTTTTTAAAAATAATTATTGTTGGGAATATATGAAAGAAATGCTAACCTTTGATTTCGAAACTTGATGTTGATAGTTAGAAAAGCAAAAGCGACCACAATGCCGACTGACGCTATGGCCGTTAATACTGAATAAATTGTTAGGTTGACCCTCGTGCGTTCCGTGATGGATAGGGTCCTGTCAAGAGGGCGTTTTCCACCTTTGATAAGCAGAAATAAAACCAAAACGATAAAATACAAACCTTCTATCCCTTTTTGTGATTAAAAAAAGAAAAAAAAATGTAATTAAAAAAAAAGTTTTGAAAAATTAAGCAATCTATCAGAAGCTATCTCATTATAAAAAAGTATTCTGAAACCTGATGTATAAATAAAGTGTGTTGAAACTTTAAAGGATACGTTTTGGTTTTGGTAAGTCATTACGAACAACTGAACATTCATTGAGCGACTAGCGAAACCGGAATGAAGCATCAAAAATAAGCTGACTTGGGGGAAAAAGAGCCTGATCTTTTCCGGAGAAATACTCAACTAGGATGCCAATTGCAGAAACGTCTGTTCGTGAAATGTCAGTCTAGAAGAATGCCAGAAATCAATACTCGGAAACGGTGTACGGCCAATGTTATCTGGAATTCAAATCTGGCGACTCTTTGCTATGATAAGGGAATGAGTTTACAAGCCCTTCTTACAATGAGAAAAAGTAAGATCATACAGGAGAATGACCCAACAAATGTAATTTAGAATTTAATTAATATATAAAGCAAGAATGTTTACAAATAAAACATTGAGCGACTCGACTAGTTGCTTTTATTGCATTAACAGAATTTGATTCGATGACTCTATATCAAACCTTGGTTTGTATTAATATGGAGCTTCTGCTTCGATGTTTTACATGAAGTAAATATTCTGCACTGTAAGCCTGAATACAATGTCTTACTTTGCGAAGGTTCCAATGTCATAATCAGCGAAAGTTCCAATTAGGACTTCAATATTATGTCAAATTAATCACCGGCCCTTGTAAGCATAATGAGCTATGTTAAACACTTTATTAATATTTTAAAAAGCAATAAACTCAATAACCGATAATAGGGTCTCAGGAGAATTAGGGCGTAGGCTTTAATAAATTTCGCATCCCACAGTTGGCACATATAAATGTTTGTATTTCTTCTGTACACGTGTTAATACAGCTGTCAGTTTTTAATTAAACTGATAGTGCCCAGAGCACCTGTAGCTCAACCTCACAATCGGAAGGGTACCAAATTTGGTAAGGGGACTAATGACGACATGAGAAGGAGGATTCCACAAAAAAGAAAATAGTTCAAAACGTCGCCTATAGAGGAAAATATGGCGCTGTTGTAGTCTATGCAGCCAAGAATTTACAATAAAACACAGGTAAAAATCCATAATGTAAATTCTCCACTACGTAGGTGACAACAGCGCCAGGAATTCGGTACAACAGCTGTTCACCGACGAAAGTGTTATTAGTCCCAGTTTTTCAGCTATATGGCCGCTTCGTTACCCAGATCTAACTCCAAGTTACTTTTGGCTGTGGGGTTATTTGAAGCCCAAGATCTATCTTGGTGGGGTTCCGAACTTGACTACCTACAGGACAACATATCACGGATAGTGATGAACATTACTTGTAACATGTTGTGCACAGGAGGCAATGTGTGATCCACGAGAACGGCAGACGATGTCCTCGCCAGGAAAGGGAATGTGCTAAATAAATCGTGATGTTTCACTTTAATTTCGTCTTTGTTATGCATTTGTCTAATCTTTCTATCTTTTTTTTACACTGCATAGCACCACCTTTTGCCTTATCGGCGACAACGTGGAAACATTGTTCCCATGTCGTCATTAGTCCCCAGGGCCGTACCCAGATTTTTTTTTTCGGGAGGGGGACTGAGAGGGGGGGGGGGCTCCCGCCCCCCCCCTGCTTGCCCGGGGGGGCCTCTATGTAACATTTAATTTAGTTGACATAGTGCCCCCCCCCCGGAACGGCCTAGTTAGTCCCCGTACCAAATTTGGTGCCATTCCGATTATGGGATCGAGCTACAGATGGCTCTGACCCAGGAGGCTCACGGAGTGACAATAAAATTCCGAACGGGAAATAATACCGTGTGTTTCAAAAGTGCCCGAACGCAGGAGATTACTTTCCCTACATAACGTACTGTTGTGCAGGTATGCTGTGAAGGGCTGGTAGACAGGAGCCACTGTCTCTCAACCTCTTTTTTTTCAATTAATGGATGCTCCCAGTCGTTACGAATCCCGCTATTTATTTTACATAAATGCAAATACGCGAATATGAGAGTGAAATAAAAGGTTAAAGTAAAAAATAGAAGTTTTATGTATAAAACCTACGGTATAAGGTATTAAGCTTATACCGGTACAGTAACAGTTTAAAAAGCGTTTATTACATGAAAACAAACAAATGAAATACAGTATGCAAGAACGAGCAGGGATGGTTCTCCTTTGCGCGAGAGGAGATTTGACGTTGCACAATGCCGCCGACGAATTCCATGCCCGACATCCTGATCGCCCGAAGCCTTCAACAAGTACTCTTTCGACTCTGATGAAACGATTTCGAGAGACATGAAGTGTTGCGGACAGACAACGGCAAGGTCGACCACGTACAGGGACAGGTCCGCAACAAACGCCGGCCGTTGTAGCAACAATTGGGGCTTGTGGCGTACAATCGACGCGTGCCGTTGCACACGCCCTTGGAATCGGCCACTCGTTGGTGTGGCGCATCTTGCATGGTTTGAAGTTCCTCCCGTTCAAGATGCAATTTCATCAAGAAATGACAGACGGTGACGAGGATCGTCGAGTGCAATTTTGGGAGATAATGATGAACAGATGCAGATGCTGCGCTATCCCGTCGTATTTGCTTCACCGACGAATGCACGTTCACTTTGCATGGGGAGGTAAATCACCACAACTTTCGTTACTGGTCTGACTGCAATCCACATTGGATGGGTGAAGGCCACACCCAGCGTCCTCAGAAAGTAAACATCTAGGCAGGCATTATGGGCACTAATCTCATAGGCCCCTTTTTCATTGACGGAACATTGGATGGCCCCAAGTACCTTCAACTGTTAGAAGACGAGGTTGGTCCAGCTGTTGCCGAGGCAACAGGCGAAAACGACATCTGGTTCCAACAAGATGGGGCTCTTCCCCATTACGCCGTCTCTGTACGCCAGTATCTGGACGAAGTATTCCCTGACCGCTGGATTGGCAGAAGGGGAGCATTGAGTGGCCGCCTCGATCCCCGGATCTTTCCCCGCTTGACTTTTTCTTATGAGGCTAAGTTGAGCACAGGGTCTTCGAGACATACCCTGCAAGCATTAACGAACTGAAGGAAAGAATTAGATGGCAAATATTCTTCAGGCAATCCTAATCAATGCCTGCAGTGCGTTTGAGCACCGACTAGCGTATTGCCAAGAGGTGAACGGTGAACACTGAGCAAATGGTGTAACCTACATGTACCGTTTCCTTTGGGAATGTAAAAATAAAACAAACACCTTTGAGAAACTTTGCTACTATGTAAAACTGATTTTATGTAATTTATTTCAGGTTTATTTTAGTGGTTGGCCGAACATTGCTCCTGCTGTCATAGGTTAGGCTTTCCCTACATACAGAAGGGGCAGTTCGGGAACTTCTGAAGCACACGGTATATCGATTATAAAAATATTATGGGCCACGGTTCATATTCAAAGACTTCATAACCGCATTAAATACAGACATATAGGGTGTAGACATTGGATTAACTTTAGAACAAAAGGTACGAGAGTCATGTAAGTCAGATCTAGCTATAGGAAAATGCCAGTGCCCGATGGAATTAAAGTATTCCCATCGCCCCTAGTGTAAGCGCTGAGAAGTTACGAAAACTAACTAATTTCCTCTACACTTCAATTTATTCAAATATCACTGGAAATTGAAATAGTTTATATACTTTAAACACAACTTTAAACAATCCATACAAGCATTAAAATGACAATTTAATCATATTTGGTTTGGTTTGTTTGGTTTGTTTGGTTTGTTTGGTATTAACGTCCTTTTCAACTGCTATGGTCATTTCAGGACGGCGTTATAGGGGCCGCAAATTTTGCCTCGCAAGGGTTCTTTAACGTGCAGCCGGCAAACGATTACACGGGACCAATGGATTTACTTCCCTTCCGAAGGAAGTGCGTGATCTCAGGATTTACTCCTGAAAAATCCTCGTCGTCCTTGGCCGGGATCGAACCCGCGTACTCGGGCATCAGAGGCGATCACGCAACCTGCTGAGCCACCGAGGCCGATTTAATCATATTTGCATAAAACTATATGAATAAAGTGTAAAATATATCAATTTCCATCTTTTTTCGTATATGGCTATGTAGATTCGGTTTTGAATTTTATTATCACTTCACGAGCTCCTCTAGTAAGTGCTGTCAGTTTAATTACAAACACCCTGTATATTAATCATGTGATGGGGTGCATATGACCTAGAAGTCGGAAAAAACTAAGAAACTAACTAACTAGTAACTAAAAACGAGATATTTGTATTTAAAAATAAGATAACGATTCTGAAGTAAATTACCAAACCTCTCCATTGAATAGGAAAATCTCCCCTGCGAAAATCCAGAGTGTGCGTCATTCCATTATATTCTCCGACCTTGACTTCTTTCTCATCTTGAAAATATGAAAAGAAGATGATATAACATTAAAAAAATAACTTTTTGCCTATATGGTGATTTTTAAAAAAATAAGGCAACAAAAATATAATGTTCAAAAAATTGAAAGAGGCAAAGCGCATGTAATAAATTGGGAAAACTTACTTTGAAACTGCTTTATTCGAAAATATCCTATTCTTGTATTCTTCAAGAACTCCACTTTACCCTGTGAAAAGATAAGAAGCGTACAGTGGAAGGGAAACCATGAGTAACGAAATAATGAAGGGTTTCACACAATATCAAATCGATATTACATTAAAGCCTTTAATGAGTCAATTATTTTTAAACTAAGCGAAAGTTTAGTTACAGCTTAAGTCTAATGGTTAATGGGATTTTGTGGGATTGGAGACAGATTCCCAAAGGATCAATTACAGGATAAAAGTGCCATGTCGTGACGTCAGCTCACCGTAACCCCCTCGAAGCTGGTGGCGTTTAGAGCTAAAAGGAAACGCTGGCCCCATGTGTAGTCACGATACTGGAAGTCCTCTAACGTTTCGTTCTGCAACTGCTTGAACACGGTGTCGATGGCGAAGGCGGCCGTCCAAATGCCGTCGTAGGCATAGCCGTGAAAGCGACTGTAGTGTTTGCCGCGTATTTTATTGTACTCTTCGAAGTAACCTTTGGGGGACTAAGAAGTACGAAAGAAATGAGTTACACGCAGTAAATGACTTACTGATTATTGTAAACAAAATGTGCATAAAAGAAATTCTAAATATTAACCAATGCTAAAATATAAAAATTTGGATTATTTCGTAAAATATAAATAAAAGAAATACACTCCTGGACAAAATTATAAACTCACATGCATTTTTCACAAAACCTTTAATGAAAAAGAAAAAAATTACTTTCCAAATTAATTTTTTACAAACAATGTATTCAGCTATCAAATGACCACTAAACTTGTGTCATATTTTTGTATTTATAAATATTTTCAAAAATTGAAGAAAAACAAAAAGATGTACATTCAGTTTGGCTAAATTATAAACTTACCCTGAATGAAATTCTTCTGTCCGCTTTATGTGAATGAATTTAGAATAAAATTAGGAATAACACTTTAACTGACCTGAAGGAAGGAGAAAATCGTAAAATTTGAATGCCGCATAGTTCTAGGATGTCCCAGAGACAAATTGCAGCTCACATAAACAGATCTCACTGTGCTGGCAAAGTGAAAACGCGACCGGGTAAGAAGGCAATCCTTAACTTCAGAGCTGAATGTCATGTTCGACACCTTCCAACTGAGAGAAGTATTTCTGCTGCCGGTATTGTTGATGTTCTTGCCCTGTTCTCCAAGAACTGTTTTTTCGTTATGTAAAGATGAAAAGGAAACCGCTCTTGAAACAAGTTCGTTAAACAGCAAGTTTAAACCTTGCTAAAGAAAATATGTCCTCGACTCGGGAAAGGTATGGAATGATTTTTTGGATGGGATTTACCTTAAACGGCCCTGATGGATGAAATGCCTACTGGCATGATCAACAAAAAGAAAAGAGGGTTCAAATGAGTCGTCAAAGGAATGGTGGTTCAGTTATGGTTAGGTGCTCGTTTTACGATATGCGTAAAATCGATCTGGCAATGGCGGATGGTCGGATGAATTCCATGCGTATAAAGGGCTTCTAGGTTGGTTTGGTTTGGTTTGTTTGGTATTAACGTCTTTTTCAAATGTTATGGTCATTTCAGGACGGCGTTATAGGGGCCGCAAATTTTGCCTCGCAAGGGTTCTTTAACGTGCAGCCGGCAAACGACTACACGGGACCAATGGATTTACTTCCCTTCCGAAGGAAGTGCGCGATCTCAGGATTTTCCCCCTGAAAAAATCTTCGTCGTCCTCGGCTGGGGTCGAACCCACGTACTCGGGCATCAGAAGCGATCATGCAACCACTGAGCCACCGAGGCCGATAAAGGGCTTCTAGAACAATAACTTGGAGCTTATCTAAGGTTCTTGGACATTCCAATAAGATAGTGCTCCCTCCTCCACCTCAAACATGATGAAAACCTAATTTCATGAAAATCGTATTAACGTTTTAGTCTGACCAGCACGTTCCCCAGACCTCAATTTAACTGAAAATGTTTGGGGAGAGCTTCCTATGAGGGTTTACAAAGATCATAGACGTTTCATAATATCTAGAACTGAAAAGTGCAATTATGGATGGATCGGAAAGTATTACAGTGGAATACTTTCATATCCTTCTTGATTAAATGCCAAACAATGTTTGAAGTTATCAGAAATAATGTAGGCCCCACGAAGAACTAAATACAATTTTTTCTCCAATTTTTTAAAAGTTATGAATACAAAAACATGACACAAGTTTTAGTGGTCATTTGATAGTTGAATACATTTTCTGTCAAGTTTGTAAAGAATTTTTTTGCTTTTAGATTAAAATTTTGTGCAAAATGTGAGTTTATAATTTTGTCCATGAGTGTAAAAGATTTAAAGTTAAAAGTTATAGCTTTTATAATCTATTATACTTATAATGTAGTTAATTCACTGCAACCGCTTTTTTTGTTAAAACATACTAAGTCTATACAAGTGCGATGTATTCCTCAAACCGTTGTATTAGCTCACCAGACAAAAAAATTAGACCTCTCAGATGTTTTATGTACATTACAAATTTTGGCAAACAATAACGAAACTGTAGTAGTCTTCTCAATAAATTACATGGGTCGCAAGAAAGACATTAGTGAGTGGCAGAATGGTGTGATTGCATTTAGCCGTGCCAAAGGATACAGTGTTTCGAAGTAGCCAATTTTGAAGGTATATCAACGAATCTATAAACAATATTCAGCAAAGAAGCTGCTAGCCGTCGTCGTAATATCTGGTCTGTGAAAGCTGTAAAGAGACAGGGACCGTCGACGTCTTGCAAGCATAAAACACGAAATCGCTTTCAAACCAGGCAAAAATTGCTGCGAACTCTCAATGCAGGTTCACATCAACCGATTTAAGAGCGTACACTTCAAAGGGAATATCATTAAATGGGCATTTGGAGGAGACCGATGCTTAACCTTACAAAGGCCCAAGAGCCTTCGTCACTGGACTGCACACAATTGGTAATGCGTTATATGATCAGACGAGTCACTTTTTGTATGTACTCGAATGATTCTAAGCAATGATTCATCGCCGATCAAATGAAGACTATGAGCAGGTTATAATGTAGGGGGTGTGTTACATACACAGAATTGAGCCCTTTATGTGAAATTAGTGAACGTTTGAACAGAAGTGGCCACAAGGAGAGTTTAAATTATTATGCCATGTCTGTAGTATCCCTCTCCGGGATGCCTTTGAAACGCTTGGAATTAATAGAAATAAGCGGACTCAATTATTAAACTTTGATCCTTGCCCCTTGGCGGACTCAAAACTATTTCAATTGATTACTCAGCCAAACGTTTACAAAGGCGCACAATTTAGCACTTATTTTTTGACCCTGTTTTTCTTGTTTTTATACATGTAATTTTACCATTTTGGCTGTCTGTGAGTGTATCGTAATTTTACCTGATTGGCTTTTTATTCAACCATTTAATGTATTTAAACGATCCTGCTCTCTCTCATTATTTTGTATTCTTGCTGAATGATGGCGATTGAAATATACATACAAGAAGTAAAATCTATTTTATGTGGACAAGCGGTTTCATTAGTTCTACTATAGATTCGATTGTATTCAGCTTCTGGCATCTAAGTATTGCCTTTTGTGCAGCATCTTAAAGCTGACTACAACATGAAGCTTTCCAAGACGACAACTGCCGCGTGAACAGAGATATACGGTAGTATGAATGGTTCGATGAACATAGCTCTGCGTTCACGCACGTGGACTGACCTGCAAAATTTCCAGATTTGAACTCCATCGAGAATCTGTGGGATCGCAGGGAAGAAAAACAATCCTGCAAATCTGAGCGAATTCCGGGATCATGTGGGACAAGCATGGCTGGAGATTGATCCAAAGTACACTCAGATCCTTGTAGAATCGCTGCCGACCCATATTACTAAACGCAATTCAAGCAAAAGGAAGTGACTAATTTTTTTGTCTGGTGAGCTTATATTTTTAATTTATATTTTTATATTATTAAGAAATGTATCCTAGCTATTATCATTCTAATTTATATTAAAGTTATAACTGTAACAAGCTTTGCTTCCATAACATCAATATAAGCTCTCTCTATTTATTACATGCTTTCTGTCAAAGACATTTTCGTATTGAATGCACTAGCAACATCTTTCAAATTTCCATGAAATTTTAAAATTCTTGGAAATACTAAAAATATAAGCTTGATTAGTCCACCTGGATTAACAGGTGAGGGTGAATGGAGTTGGAAACTTCAGCTGCTCTGAAGAAATATTTCATTAAGGTAAATCCATATCAATGAAAAATCATGGAAGTAATAAACCCATCATTATTTCCCATTTCAACCAGTTTAAATGTCTTTTTTTATGGTTGTGACCGAATTAATCATAATAATACGAAATTTTACGACTTACTTTCGAGAAATTCTTTCGAAAAATGGGTCGGCACATGTAAAAATGTTTGCGAACATTAAACATTCCCTAATAACGTTTAATAAGATTACGAAGAATAAAAGGCGTTAAAGATAATGCGGCAAAATTTAAGGAAGATTAAAACAACTGTGTTGCTAATTTAAACTACTTCATAATTTTAAAACCTGACAAAATTTTCTATCCTGGATCGAAATCTGAAAGCAGCAAATCCCGCCAAAATTATAACAGTAACTCGTAAAAAGAATTCTTTATTGGCTGCTTCAATGTGTAGAGAAACATGGCTTCAAAAATCAATATGAAACAATGGTTTAGAAATACCTTTTATCACTAATTATCAGAAAGATGAATTATTCTGTTTTTAAGCATAAGCTATTTGAATTATCTTTTAATTGTGAAAAAAATTTTCCTGCATGCGTTTAATTCGAACAGTTGAAATAAAAATTTGTCACATGATCTACTCTGCTGACGATTGGATTCTTACAAAGTACAATTTGGGTAAAAATTCCTGAAATGGGCCCCTCAAAAACAAACATGTGGTAAAATTTTAAATTTTTCTTATAATTTGGTAGTATTTAACGGAGAATTCAAATTCCCAAAATATTTTTGAAAAATTTCCATTTGTTAAAGAGTTATAAACAAATACATTTTTTTGATACTTTTTGTTCAAAAAGTCATATCTTAAGCTAATTTTTTTCACATCTCTTTGAAATTTTAAAGATCATTTAGCTTGCATTTCTGTGTGTGTGTCTTGCAATCGATATTAAACCAACTTCCCGACAAGCTAGAGAGCTGAAACTTGATCCACATACACAGGGCCGATGAAAATGCAAATTAAAGTTTTTTTCATATCGGTTCACTGGTTCGTGTTCTAATTCATTACTACGAACTGTCCAATTGCCATAACAAACAATTCGTTATGACGCAAGTTAAATGTATCCGTTGTTTATTAGAGAGGTTAAGCACCACGTAAACGTGAACGTGACGCGAACGCGTGTGACGTTTCCAATTTGAAATAATGTAGGTTTTTCATTGTTAACAACTGAAAACAATGAAAAAGCTACGTCATTTCAGATTGGAAACGTCACACGCGTTCGCGTTTACATGGTGCTTAACCTCTCTATTGTTGCTTATTGACGTGTTGTTTATATTTTCCCTCTTTATCTTGATTTTACGTGAATGCCATCATTTTTAGTCAAGCTATTCAATCGTACAACTGGGCTGCTAAGCAAATAACTCTTCATCCTTATGCTTACAACATGATTCTGTGGCAGTAAATTTATTCAATTGCAAATTAGTTGATTATTTGAAAAATAATTTCGGCTTACAAAATGTTAACAAAATATTTTATTTTTCTGACGGTGCTGGTTCTCAGTACAAAAACAAGTCAAACTTCATCAATGTACTCTATAATAAAAAAACAAGATCATGATGTAGAAGCTGAGTGGAACTTTTTCGCGACTTCGCATGGCCTCGGAGGTACTGGTGTGCAGTGCGTTAATGGACGACCAATTCCTTCACCGAAAGATCCATACGAATGGGCGAAATCATTTTTTAAAAATATAGACTTCGAATTTTTTACTGAATACCGTCGGAAAAATAAAATATTTTGTTATTATTATTATTATTATTATTATTATTATTATTATTATTATTATT
>JAHWFO010076721.1:1109166-1124400 GCA_023313115.1 Rhysida immarginata | reverse complement strand
TCAAAATCCACTCTCTCCAGATTAATGAAAAATTATTCCCATCTCGTGTACAGCGAAAAAAAACTGCACCTAAACTGAATCAGACTCACAAACAAAAACGAATAGAATAGGCACGAGAAATGAAGGGTTGGAAAGCAACTGGAAAAATAGTTTCTGGAGTGACGAGAAAAAATTTAAATCTCCATGGGCAAAACCTCATGGAAGAAAATATACTTCCTTTTGGGAAGAAATTGGGAGGTCCATTCTGGATCTACCAACAGGATAATACCCTCATAAACACGGGTAAATCGGCCATAGAGTGGTGCCTAAATAATGAGGTTCAGCTATTATACTAGCCTATCCGCAGCCCTGATCTGAACCTCATAGAAAATTTGTGGAGAGTATTATCCCAGGTTGTGTATGCTGGTAGCAAACAGCGCACCTCTTTGGATAAATTGAAAGATGCAATCATTAAAAATTGGGAATAAAACCGATGTCAATTATCTTCAGAAACTGATCCAAGCAATGCCCAACCGAATATTTAAGGTGATCCAAAAATATGGAGGTAAATTTGGTTATTAAAATTGTGTGGACCTAAATATTTGCACTTTATGTTTTCACTCTAATTGCGTTTTATTACGTGGACCTATCTTTTTGTAACGCATCTTACAACTCTATACCATTTTGTCTTCCCACTTTTTGTCGATAAACTACCAGAATTCAATATATTACAAGAAAAGTCAAGTTTTCTTATTAATTTCCTTTATTAAATTATTCTGTAGGAATTCACTTAAACTTCCAAGAACAAAAGATACTCTAGTGTTGATTGCTGTATTGTAAATTTAAATTCACCAAAGAGGTGATCAAGGGTGTACAGTGTTGTTTATCTCGAGGACATTTGCTTTCTATGAAGAAGAAGAAGGGAAAAAAAAGAAGAAGCGATGGGGAGGTGGGGTATAGGATTCGGGTTCTTTTGTAAAACAGAAGCGCTGTTTCTTATTCTCCAGGGAGCTATCTTCGTGAGATGTTTTTCCTATACGAGTTCCAAAAGCTTATTCAAATGCATATAGTAGCATTAGCAGCCGTTGCCATGGAAACCATCGAGGTTCCCCGACCCTCTGCGTGACGAATCGCCAAACAAATGGAAAGCGTCCAAAAGCCCTATAGTCAATGGTAGACAAAGCTCTTATTTATCACCCCAACTCTTTTTTTCCCAGTGTCTAAGACCAAATCTATTCCGTAGCTTTGACAGAGAGTGTAATTGAAAGGATTTGAGATGGAAGGAAGTCGAGCGGAGAGAATCTGACCGCGGTAATAAGATTGGGGGAGGGGGAAAAAATAGGGAGATCGCTTTTTTTTTTTTAATTTTTTTTTTTGCAAAATGTGGCCCAAACACGAAGTCAATTGTAGTCTTTTATTTTCTTACATTATTTTCTTGCGTTTCATTTTGTCTCCATTATTCGACTGCCAAACATTCGTCTTCGCGAAGAAAAGCTGTTCTGTAGAATTTTTGTTATTCGAGATTTTAAGAACATACACTGAAGTGCATTTCTATTAAAAACAGAGATACATGCGTTCTTATTGAAAAAAAAAACGACTTTCAAAATCAAATAATGCTATTTACTTTCATGTAGTAAAAAAAAAATAAAAGAAATCAAAGCAAAGAGAGCTTGAGATCCTCTTTTCTAGTGATAATAAAAACATTCTCGTACAGTATTTGGAAAGGCTAATCAATACTTACCTTTAATTTCTTGAGGTGAGTGGTGACCTCCTTAGCAAAGCTTTGAGAATCTGTGATATTGATTCCAGCCTTTTCTAATTCGAGTAATAATTTATTATGAGCCTGTTGGAAAGAAATGAAAATTTTATGGAATATACTGAGATTCAACATGTAATAATATATTATTAGCCTATTAACCTTATTAGCTTCTAGTTCGAAAAAAAAAATCGCCACGCATTTCAAGTAATGAGAGAAGAGAGCAATCGTTTATGTATTTAGTCTCCACCCTCTTTCTATCTCATAATTCAACAATCATTTGAAATAAAGTCGCACAATCGCCCCTGTATATCTCCGGTCATCATTAATAATGTTCGGTGTTTTTCATGATTTTTTTTTCTGTTTTTTGTGTAACCGTACATACAGCATTGGCGAATTACAGTCACAAAATAAAGTTCCTTTTTTGGGTTTGGATGAACATAAACTACAAATACGTTTCAACTATAATTATTTAGATTAATATTTTGCAGTCCCCCCTCCCCTTAAATTCTATTAGAGAAGCTATTCTTTTAGGGGTACAGCAATACAGCTTCTGAAATTCATTAGGAATATCTTACTGGAGCCTTCTTTTTATTGACGTGATGCTGTGCTCGTAATTTGCGCTTTAGAATGTATGTTCCGGAATTATTCATTTGGGTTGAGATCTGAAGACTAGACAGGCAAGTCTACCAACTCAATCCCATTTTCATGGACCATCGCCAAGTATTTGCAGGCTTGTGAATGGGAGACTGTCTTACTGGAATTTTACGTTCTCTGAGTTGGTGTCGCCATAAAACTTAGTAAGTAATAGTTGCAGATTCGTTTCCAACATAGAAGGAAATTTTTCACTGTTGATGAGTCTGTTCAAATATTTTTCCTGTGCCAACAGCCGTCACGCAGCCCCATTATCTTCATGCTGCCGTAGGCACCACGCTCTACCCGTTGTGTTTTACCGTAGGCAGCACGCACTATTCTTCATCCACTTGCCGACTTACAGGGTGGCCCAAAACCTACCTACGAAGATTAAGCGTCAATTTACAGGGTGCGGTCACAAAGTTTCAAGACTGATATTTTCCTGAGTAGGGGAGGGCGCGCAGACCGGTTCCCCCCCCCCGGTGATCCTCTCCCGGGGGGGGGGGGGGAATAACCGATAGCACCAGCAGCAGTTACTTCCGAGACGCTGGAGTGAGTGCGTGTCAGTGACCCCCGTCGAAAACTCGGAGACTGCGTCAAAAATGCAGAGTCGCAAATGCTACGGCGTTTGAAGGATCGAGTCCGCCGCGTCCGCCAGGAGATCAAAGACAATTGGGTTCTTTACCACGACAATGCGCCCTCTCACACGTCGCTCGCCACCGGCGAAGTTTTAGCCAAGTTCAACGTGGCAACACTGCCCCAGCCACCCTACAGTCCCGACCTAGCTCCCAGCGACTTCTTTCTGTTCCCCCGAATTAAGGGAAACGATTCGATAGGATTCCAGTGGTCCAGGCAGCTTCGACGAGGTCCCTTGACAGCCTTCCGTGCGAAGAGTTCCAGGGAGCTTATACGATGGATAAAACGCTGGCAGCTCGTAAACAATGGATAAAACGCTGGCAGCGTTGTGTTGATGTCCAAGGATCATATTTCGAAGGCTTTTAATTCGCTGTACAAAAATGTTTAATAAATTTTTTGTTCTGAGACCAGTCTGGAAACTTTGTGAACCACCCTGTATCAGCTAGTACTAACAAGAGGACCGCACGGACATGTCATCACGGATTTGGTTGAAATTTTAGGAGGTCAATCTACAACATTAATATACCTTCTATGTAAAAGAATTTGAATCAATGGCCTTTCGTTTCGGAGAAAAAAACTAATTTTTTTTCGTTTACTATTGTAGTGCCAGATAAGAAGAAAGTGGGAAGAAAGCAGGATATTCAACTTAACAGTGGTGGTGCAGTGGGTAACGTCAGGTCTCTGTGATTTCCAGGCCCGGGTTCGATTCCTGTTATTTTTTCCCATCTTTTTGCGATTTTCGCCATTATATGTATTATTTGCTTGCACTTTGCATAGTAACATTCACATACATAAGCAACGTCACAGGTCAAAAAAATATGCAAAATGCGTTGTACAATATTTTCACAGACGGTCATTTCTGAACCGTTATTGGCGGTGATGACGGTGCGATGACGGATCCCTTCTCCACCCCTCCCCTCCCCCTCAAACCCGTTTTCATAGTAACCGAAAACTAAAAACGGATGTTAATTTGGCGTGTGAAATGAAAAAGTAACGATAAAGATCTATTCGCACAACCGACGGTATATGCGCAATCGTTGCTTATGTATGTGAATGTTACTATGCAAAGTGAAAACAAATAATAATGGCGAAAAAAGAAAAAAGAAAAAGCAAAAAAAAAAGAAAAAAAAATTTAAAAAAGAAAAAAGAACAAAAATGATATGAATCTCAATCTGGGTCAGGAAATCACAGAGGCCTGACATTAGCCACTGCGCCACCGCTGTTAAATTGAATACCTTTCTTCCCACTTGGCTTATCTGGCACTGCAATAGTAAACGTAAAATATTTTATGCTTTTTCTCCGAAATGAAAGGCCATTGATTCAAATCCTTTTACACAGAAGTTATATTAATGTTGTAGATGGTCCTCCTAAAATTTCAACCAAACTCGTGATGACATGTCCGTGCAATTGTTTGAAAATTGTGGGATATGTTCGTCGCATCATAGCATTTTTTTAATGAGTTTTTTGTATCATTTTGCATGATTGAAAAATTGGCCGCTTACACCTTCGAGCAGCGCTTACATCATCGAAGAATACGTTCGGGCAGCCGAAAATCCGGAACGCGTGAGTCAAGCATTCCAAGTGAAGCTTAGAGTGAAGGTTGTTGGCCAATACAGACACGCAATAACCAACCTAGTGAGAAACTTCAGAACGACAAGTACTATTCTGGACGATCACCAGCATGGACGAAAGGCCTTCCTCATGTCCGGGAAACCTTTGGAAGTCTGGGAAACCTTTGGAAGAAGCAAAACAAAGTCCACGAGGCGTGCATGTCAGGCGTTGGGTAACGTAGTGTGCATTTGCGTTTCTGTCTGGACGGCCTTCCCCCGTACGGGTGATCATCCAGAACGGAACTGTCGTCCTGTTTTTGTTCACTAGGTTGGTTACTGTGTGTCTGTCTGGCTCAACTTTCGATTCCAAACTTCACTTGGAATGCTGATTTTTACGCATTCCGGACTTTCGGCTGCCCGAATGTATTCTACGATGCTCGGTGGTGTAGGTGACCATTTTTTCAATCCTGTGAATTGATACAAAATTCATGTTAAACAAGATGCCTTGATGCTACGAACATATTACAACAATTACATTTACTAGGTAATCACAAAAGTTCTTGCCGTTTTTAATTCCGGAAAACAAAATGATGTACACAAAAAGTAAGGTATCGCTAGTCCCCAAAGTAATCTCCATTGGCATCTAGCACCATCTACAACATGTCTCCCCTTGTCTTGGACTCAAAGAAGTCCTTGAGTGCCTTTCGCAGGTCTGTATCATTGGTGTGGGATTTTCCACGAAGATGGTTGTCCAGAGAATGGAAAAGGTGATAATCCGTTGGAGAAAGATCTGGTGAGTAAGGTGGATGACAAAGTTTCCCAGCCAAGCCGCTCTATGGTTTCCCTGGCCACCCGTGCCACATTTGGCCAGGCATTGTCATGAAGGAAGAGTACCCCGTTGCGATTCACCAATGCTGGCTCCTTCTGCTGCAATACCTGTTGCACACATTCCAACTGTTGGGAGTATAGGTCCCCAGTGATGGTTTGGCCTGTTGATAGCAGCTCGCAGTGAACCATTTGGCGTCTAGTCCACCAGACACACTAGACTACGGGGTTCATGAGAAATGGCAAATTTTCCGGATCTGAGTTTCTGGAACCAATGCTTACTGTGCGTTCATTCACACTATCATCCCCAAGCGCAAGACACATTCGGCGACTTGACGCTGCTGCTGACAAGCCCACCTTGAAGTCATAAGCCAAAAAAGACCTAATCATCTCTTCGATACCTCTATTTGTCTTCACTTCTGCACGAGATGTGATTGATGTGAATGCCCAACTGCGCTGTATTTTTACAGGCTAATCTTCCTGCTACCCCCAATAGATTTTGGACCACACTGTACACTCATTTGCATATCTTCTATCACTTCCTTTTATGGCACCATAAAAACGGCAAGAACCTTTGTGGTTACCTAGTAGCACTATAAAAACGAGCTGAGAAATTGGGCCACCGTGTAAAGATGCCACGCCAGAGGTGTCAAATATTTGAAATTAAATAAAAATCAACGGATGGAGTATAATTTGCTGAAAAATTAAAGGAAGGCAAAATGAAGCTCACCTCAGTTAGACTAGTCGGACCATACAAAATTTCCCTAGACTAATGGTGGTTTTAAGCCCATTCGACGAGAGGCCTATTTGTTTTTTTCAGAGAGCCGCGACTTCTTTTTTGTCTTACAGTCTTTCAAGCATGTCGTTAAAAGCCTTTTTCTAGCGGTACTAGCACATAATGGGTTCACCGATTTCTTCAGAGAAAGGAATATCGAGCTCAAAAGAAGTTTTCTTACGATTCTCCAATCAATTTTCGATCGTCACATTTTGAAGTCACTCTGCTTCTGCTCTTTCTTTATTTCCTCACGTGTCATCCCGTGTCCATGAAGCGTTTTATAGCACTTTGTACAGCACAAGGAGAATTTTTGACTATTCTAATAATTTTAACTTGAGATTTGCCTATCTAACAGCTACAAATGTTTTATTTTTGTAGACAAGATATGCATAGCCCTTGTGTGTATTTACAGTATCTAACGTCGAAAATTATCGTTTGTTGCTGAGGAAACGATGACAAACAATAAAACTACCGCAGCCGACGAAAGAGACAGGCTCCAGCAAAGAAAAGTCACAAGCCCATAGCAGGTAGAGCAACAATTCCACCTTCATTGTTTACAAGAAACGAAAATAAATACTGATTGTTTAAATCTAATGACGGTTATATTGTTGCTCTACTTACTATGGTCAGGTGACTTTTCAGTACGTGGCCTCTCCCTCTCGTCGGCTGCGTTGTATGAAATATTAAGGATGGAAGGTGTACACAAGGTGAATTCAAAGCCTGTTACCCCTCTCATAGTTGAGATACAAACATAGATATGCGAATTCCACTAAAGGCAATGAATAGGAAATTGAGGGTTACCTTTCTGATGTTACTGCAAATGCAAATTAGGACAAATGCAAATCGTACAGGCAAAAATTTCCAATTACAGGGTGATTCAGTCAATTTCTGACCATTTCACTCGAATGACGTGCATTAGGGCTAAACAATTGAAAGAATATGAGCGCCATATCGAATTTCTAAATAGTTGGAGTTTGTATTGTTGCAACGGCACTCAATCAGAAATTCGGAAATCGTGTCATTTCAAACAGGTTTCCAGATCGATTCGGGGGTGGCTTTCTTTGGCCCCCTACGAGTTCTGACTTTTTTTTTATCTCTGGGGGTTCTGAGCCCCCCCCCCCCCCCCATGTGATTTTTATCTCTGGGGGTTCCTTAAAGACAGTGTGTTCACTACAGCACCAAGAACCTAGACCAGCTGCGACAAAGCATCGTCCACTGCTGCACCCTTGTGGATGCAGAAATCCTGGATAGAGTTATGAACAACTTCACCATTCGGCTGCGAGCAGGTCAAAACGCTCGTGGTGGCCATATTGAGCATATCATCGACTTTTCCACGGGAATAAAAACTCCGAACTGCCTAAAATATCATACTGAAATGCTAAGTTTGTAAACATTAATGGGTCAATAAATCATAGAACTGAAATGGTCAGAAATTGATTGAATCACCCTGTACAAAGTTATTTCGAATAAAAAAAAAAAAAAAAGGTTTCCAAAATCCGATCAACGGATCACCCAAAAATCCCATTGCAACCTTTGCAGTTTGACAATTGAGTCTATGCTCTTCTCGGGTTCGCTTAGAAAATTTCAGAAGGAAACATTAGGATATAAAGCCCTTTGAAAATCCCTATACACATTGTATATACATACTTTGAAAACAATGGTGTTAACGTTAAACAGTTTCAAACGCGTTGCTGTCGCCTACCCCTTTCTGCTTCCTGCTTTATAAAGGACAAGAGTTGCATGGTTATTAGTAATCGCAATTTTTAATGAGGTTGAGACCGTTTAAAAAATTTCATTTATAAAGCCTGTTTTCCCAATACCAAAAAAATCATATTTCTCAATGAATAAAAAATGTATCTCCATCTTTCGGGAAGGGGGAATTATAAAACGTCAAGTGTTAAAGAGAGATAATATTTTTACAGGCTCCCTTGAAGAAACCATATCGTACTACGTGTGGTGAATTGCAACAGAAGATTTGTATTTTATTATATTTAAGAGGATTTCCCCATTGGCATATACTACATCTCTAAAGTGAATTCTTGCTTGCACTTACAGCAATAACTCTGACTTTCTGTAATGGGCGCCACTTGTATGGAATAGAAATGTTGCCGTAAAATTATACATTTTTCCTCTCAAACTTCTCAAGTCACGGCCCTGCTATTCCTGGGTTCCGTTGATTCAACATTTTTGTGCTATTCCTTTAAAATATTTTGTACTTCCGTTGAATTCGTGATGTGGAGCTCTTTCTACGGACTCAACCCCAGGATTTATGATTGGAAAAAGTTTTTTTTTTTTTTTTTCTTCTTTTTTATAGTTTGCTGGAAATAATTTATCCTAATTGGTCTACCACTTACTAATAGTGAAGGTCTATGTGCTCGTTCCCCAACTCATTTTTTTTTCTGAAATTGACTTAGAAACTCATGATTCGAGAAGATATGTTGAAATTTTGAAATAAAAAATTTCCGTCTGTGACCAATTTTATGCAGCTATCTCCTCCGAAATGGCAAAATGAACTTAATATATACTTAGAGGGTACCTTAAATTGTGCCTTGAAGTAATTTTTATGACAATTTTAATTGGTTAAGCCTTTTTTTTAGAAATATTGTTGTTTTTTTCTAAAAATGAAAAAATGGTTGTAGCGTTCATACCAGCGAACCAAACTCAATAAACTCAACATGTACAGACTCCTCCTATTAAGACAATTTTTTTTGTAAATATCTTGTTTGGTTCTGATGAGCCGTTTTGGAGTTATTAAGGCACCCCCCTCCCTTCCCATAGATTTTTTTTTTCATTAAAAAATTAATACATACTTAGAGGGTTCCTTAAACTGTGCATTGACGTATTTTTCAGATATGGCAGAAGCATTCATTTCAGCGACCAAAGACAATAAAAAACATGAACGGACTCCGAATATTTTTGTAAAGAAATTGAGGGGTTCAGCGCAACAGTGGTCTAGGCCACTTTTTTACAAAACGGAGAAAAAGCAGCTTAAAGTTTTTCAATTGTGGTTTTTCTTAGAATTTAGAAAATGATAATTTTAAGTGGTCTGTTGTATGATGTGTGATAAAGTTATATGCAGTGGTATATAGTATTTGGTCTAGTGGTTAGACCACTGTTGCACTGACACTTGTTTGAACTTGAGAAAGGGAAAAAAAACTCTTTGAATAAATAGTGTTATTTTTTATGTAATGAGGCTTTCTAAAAGCAGGAAATATTGTACAAGCTTTAGTGTGAATTTTAATTATTACATATAATTACAAATAATCAGGTATTACAAAAATTCCATCATCATCCTGCACAATATCTGTATTATTTTCCTCAGAGCTATTTTCAGACAGCATATTATTGTAATATGAATGGTGAATGGGTGGTACATACTTCAAAAGGTCGATGACATCTTTAACTATCTTTGGATTTATTGGCCTTAGTTTAGAATATTTTGGATTAAGAATAATAATTTGTAGATCAAGTGTATGTTTATCTCTTCTCTTTTTTCCTTTAACAAGATTTACAAAATGACCTGCTCTATATCATCAGAATAAGAATATTTTACACAGTATCTCCATGGTTGTTGAATAGAGACTTTCAAGATTGTAATGCAACTGAAAGCAACAGGATTTTTATCTTCAGCAAATTTTCAATTAGTTATTTTGGAATTCAAAGGTTTAACAGATACCAAATCAGTCTGTTGCATTTCAGTTACATTGAATCTTTTATTTACCTGTCAAAGTATTTTTTATAAGTTCTATCCACTCTGATGGTGTATAAATGTATTTTTACATACTTTTTTTCTTTACGCCTCATTATTCCAAATTCCTATCACAAGTTAGGTAGCTATGACCTGAAACTAAGTATTTGTGTTCTACATTTTTAACATATTTTTTGTGAATTATTTGTAGCCAAAAACAAACTAATGATATATTTTTATTTTGAGTAAAACAGTTATCAGATAGTAACTGGTTGCTATCATGTCTCTGTACGAAAGCTCTGAGATGTGTGTCCGGATAAATGGCATTAAGTCAAGACCGTTCACCTTGGGTGTTGGACTCCGCCAAGGGTGCCCCTCTTGTTCATTATCTTTATTGACTGGATAGACAGGGGCAGCCGACTGTGTGGGCGACTGCCTGGTGGAGAGGTTGCTCTTTGTTGACGACCTTGTCTTCCTTGGGTCTTCTCGCATGAACCTTCAGCATGCACTAGGATGCGAAAGATGAAGATCAGTGTGGCTAAAACCGAGGTTCTGGTCCTTTCAAGACAGCCTGCTCAGTGCGCTCTCCGTGTTAGGGGAGCCTCATTGAGACAGGTGGAGAAATTCAAGTATCTCGGGATTGCATTCACGAGTGATGGACGGCAGGAGAAAGAATTGGATGCTCGGATCGGTGCAGCAAGCTGTGTCAGACGTGAACTGTGGCGATCCGTGGTAACGAAACGCGAGCTGGGTAACAAAGCCAAGCTCTCCGTTTTCAAATCTATCTTTGTCCCCATTCTCACCTATGGTCATGAGGCTTGGATAATGACCGAAGAATGCGATCGCGGGTACAAGCGGCCGAAATGAGAGGTGTGGCAGGTGTTACCCTACTAGATAGAGTGCACAGCAGCACAAGAAGGGAGTCTTTAGGTGTTGAGCCACTACTTCTCCGCATTGAGAGATCTCAGTTGCGCTGGTATGGCCACTTGATCCGGATGTCGCGAACTGGTCTTCCTAGGCCGGTGGGTAAGAGACCAAGGGGTCGGCCTAGAACCAGGTGGCTAGACTACATGGAGAATCTGGGTTCGAGTCGCTTGGATATTACTAGGGAGGACATGCGCCTGATGGCGGAAGATCGCGTTCGCTGGATATCCTCCATATGGCTGCTGCCCCCGCGACCCTAACGGATAAGTGGGTTTGAAAAGTAAGTAAGTAACAGTCATCAGAATACACAATTAATTTTTCGATGTTTTGAAGATTGTTAGAAGCATATTTAACTAAACATGATATAATTTCATCAGCACCAAGCCCAGCAATAGTTTCAGGCCATATATACGTGTATATATGCACATCATTCGAAGTGCAATCATGAACACAAAAATTCTATGTCCAAAGCTGTCTCTTATAAAAAAACTTCACTGGTGTGTAGGTGAGGAGTTGGCAAAGCTTGTTGTAAATCAATCGCTATTACTTTTACAGAAGTGTGTCTTTTTAGAATAAGCTATATCAGTGTTTAGATTATCATATGCCTTCTTTGATTTAGTTGATGCAACGCTAGCTATTGTCTCAATATTACTTTTTCACTATCATCCTCTGCAGCTGAAATTTTAATGTGCAGTGAATCACAAACCTTACATGTATCAGTGAATGGCTTCAAAAAAGAAAGATTGAATTTGTTATTAAACATGTTCCTGCAAATATGTTCACTAACAAGACCACTTGAATCATGTTCTTTATTTATCCAACTAACATAAAGTTTATACATCATGGATATATTTAGATCTTCAGGCAAGTATTTTCTTTTTGGAGCTGAAGCTCTAGAATAATGACACTGGCGCAATGGAAAACTATTGATGTTTTATTATTAAATTTGATTGAAGTTCACTAGTTTTATTGGGTCTGTTTTTATGCCTTCCACGACCGTCTGATTTTGCTGTTCCCTCAGACGCTGATGCTAAATTTCCATTGGCTGTTTTCGGTTAGACCAACGTTGCACTAAAAAAAACAGTGAATTTCGTTTTAGAGAAAACAATAGTGGTTTCAAAATCATCTTTATAATGTTAATTGGTATCTTTTTAGTTCATAGGATGATAGTTCCCATCAAAAGCAACAGATGGTATCAGTATTTAAATTTTCGACTGGGAGAGGGTTAGACCACTGTTGCGCTGACCCCGTCAATTATCCTCCACAATGAACTGGTTTAAAGAAGAAAACGTCAAAATTTTTGAATGGCCTGCATCAAGTCTCGATATTAATCGAATAAAGAATATCTGGAGGATGTCTACAAGGATGGTCGCCAGTATTCAAACGAACAGGATCTGAAAGAACTTATTGTCAAAAGATGGCAAAGTATTCCATTAAGCATTTTGGAAAACCTCACTAACTCGGTACACAGAAGATTAATGGATGTTCTTTCAACATTACTTACATTATTTGTGTTTGTTTTTGCAATGTTTTTGAGCCTACTCTTACAGTTTTGTCAACCTCATTTTGTATTTTCATTACTGCTTATACAAATGAAAAGATATGGAAGCTCTGTCATTCACTTTTTCCTTCTCTCATCAATTCCCCTTGTTTTAGCAATAGAGGTCAGCACTCTTAACATTCAGGCAGAACGACAATGGACTCACAAAGCAGGCGGACCAGTCCACTTGCCACATATACGCCGAGTTGGGTTTACATGAAAGCATCGCTGGAGTTAATTGCACACTGCTTAAATCCACTAAATAAATACTGGATTTTTCTTTCTCTAAGTAAGCGAAAAGAGTGCGCCTGAGTTTTTGGATTACTGCAGAAGGCGACGTAGTAAAACTTCATCTTTAGCAAGGGTTAACTCCTCGTGGGTATAGCCCAAATAAATAAATACAAAATTAGTTAAAGTAACGTGTTAAGAAGCACTTTTTGGAGTGATTGATAATTCTTGACGCATGTCGTTGAGTGAGACATTGACGCTTTTGTTAACACAAAGAAATACACTATGAACCCACTGGAATAATGGAATACGAAGGTCTTGGTCCCTAACTTTGAATACTTCCTTTCTGGCAAACGTTTCACAATAACCACTGCCACATTGCCTGGCTTTTCGACGTCCGGTCAATTCAAAGCCGGTTGTTTCATTGTTCATACATACTTGACTTAGAGGGTTCCTTAAACTGTGCATTGACGTATTTTTCATTTAAATGGTTTTAAGCCTTTTCAGAGATATGGCAGAAGGACAATAAAAAACATGAACGGACTCCGAATATTTTTGTAAAGAAATTGTTTGGCTGCAATGAGCCTGTTTGTAATTAAGGTTTGTAAGGTCCCCCTGCCCCCAACAAAAAATTATTTCTTTTCCGTGGAAAAGTCGTCGGGGTGTTGGAAGACCAAAAACGGGTGGAGATGTCTTCGAGAAGTTGACGATACCCCAGACCATTCAACGTGTTTTCCATAAGAACAGAGGGGCTCATTCCATACCAAAATTAGGCGACCCAGGCCATGATTAATATCCCAACGCCAGGACTACGCCCTCTTAGCATCCCGGGTCCATCGCCTCATGAGCTCTTCGCCATACAAGGTCCCTCCCATCGGCATGGAACAATTGATACCGTGACTCGTCCGACCTTATGACGTTATGCCACTGTAGCTGTGTCCATCCGATGTGATTAGTGGCAAATGCACGTTGGAGTGTCCGATAACACAGGGTTAACAGTGGTACTCGGGTAGGGCGATGGCTCCCATGGATGAGGGCAGGCATTTTCCTACGGATTGTCCACTGGAAGACGTTTCTAGCTCCGCCGACGTTGAATTGTTCCGTGGTTGTCGCACTGTGTCCCTCCTGTCTTTGTTGACCATTTGTCCCATGTGTCGCCGGTCATCCCAGATATGACGTTGAGCTGCTTAGCGATGTCAGACCTGTTATGGCCCGCGCAAAGGAGCGCAGAGATCTCTATTCTTTTACATTCCATCGCAATATCCTTGCATCCGAATCGCATTCATTCCACCTATATACGTTTACATTATGGCATCGCCCACGTCTTCAATAGCACCTGTTCCGTGGATGCTTCCACCCCCCCCTCCCCGATATCGACGTATCAGCAAGTGTAACAGAACTTTTGCAAAACTCGGTATCTTGTCAATGCGAAATTGTGGGACATCATGGTGTTCAGTGATGAAAAGTAGTTCAACTTTGACGGCCCTAATGGCCTAAGCCTGGAAGGAGTTATTGTCAAAAGTTGGCAAAGTATTCCATTAAGCATTTTGGAAAACCTCACTAACTCGGTACACAGAAGATTAATGGATGTTCTTTCAACATTACTTACATTATTTGTGTTTGTTTTTGCAATGTTTTTGAGCCTAGTCTTACAGTTTTGTCATCCCCATTTTGTATTTTCATTACTGCTTATACAAATGAAAAGATACGGAAGCTCTGTCATTCACTTTTTCCTTCTCTCATCAATTCCCCTTGTTTTACCAATAGAGGTCAGCACTCTTAGCGTTCAGGCAGAACGACAACGGACTCACAAAGCAGGCGGCCCAGTCCACTTGCCACACATCCGCCGAGTTGGGTTTACATGAAAGAATCTCTGGAGTTAATTGCACATTGCTTAAATCCACTAACTAAATACTGGATTTTTCTTTCTCTAAGTAAGCGAAAACAGTGCGCCTGAGTTTTTGGAATACTGCAGAAGACGAAATAGTAAAACTTCATCTTTAGCAAGGGTTAACCACTCGTAGGTATAACCCAAATAAATAAATACAAAATTAGTTAAAGTAACGTGTTAAGAAGCACTTTTTGGAGTGATTGATAATTCTTGACGCATGTCGTTGAGTGACATTAACACTTTCGTTAACACAAGAAATACACTATGAACCCACTGGAATAATGGAATACGAAGTTCTTGGTCCCTAACTTTGAATACTTCCTTTGTGGCAAACGTTTCACAATAACCACTGCCACACTGTCCTGGCTTTTCGACGTCCGGTCAATTCAGACCAGGTTGCTGCTGATTTCAACGTCCGGCACCTCGAAAGAGAACCAATCGCGCACTGTACCGTCTCATATGTGATATTACATTTCAGAGATACTGGGGACCGCTGAGGCAACCTCAACAATGGTCCTGGCAGCATTTGCAAAGAGTCCACTAGTCCACAACGCAGCACAAGACAGCTTGCAGGTGAGTGTGGACTCAGCCAATCATCCATAGCACTCTACCAATAAGTGGCATCCATTCAAAATTCAGATGGAGCAAAAACAACCCGAGGATGATTTGGCCAAACGTGAGTTCAGTACCTGAGCTCTGGACAACTATCGACTGGGTCCTTCGTTTACACATAACATTGTGTTCAGTGATGAGGCAAATTTTTACAGGGTGATTTACATCGAATGTAAAATACTTAAAGGGGGTATTAT
>JAHWFO010076721.1:1019338-1079166 GCA_023313115.1 Rhysida immarginata | reverse complement strand
CGGATTATTGGCCTCTCCGAGGCTGGATGGTCAACCAGACGGATTCTGTCCATGTGTCGCGGGGTGCACGGACGGCAGGCCGATGTTGGAGGCAATGGCGAGTGGAAGGCACACATGCCAGAAGACCAGGCTCTGGGGCCCGGAGAAGCACGTAAGCTCGTACCGATAGGTGGATACTGCGAACAGCGCTAGCGGACAGAACCACCACCCTGCAGCAACTGCGCGACAACATCACTATTCCCGGTACTGCTACAGTGTCAATAGCGACAATAGCAAGCCGGTTACATGCCGCGACAATGTCTGCCAGGCGTCCATTGTTGTGTCTTCCTTTGACACCTGAGCACGGCGCGATACGACTGCAATGGTGTCGTGAACGAGTGGACTGGCGAATGGAATGGCGCCCGGTAGTCTTCAGCAAGGAATCCCGTTTTTGTTTGTACACAGACTGGTGTGGCACAGACCATTGGAACGTGCCAAACAACAATGCATCCGGCATCGCCATCGTGGACCATCACCCGGGATCATGGTCTGGGCTGCCATCGGCTACGATACCAGAACGCCTTTAGTCACCATCCAAGGCACCCTGACAGCAGCACGGTACGTCACAGAGATCTGCAGCCCGTATTACTGCCCTTTCTGCACACCATACCCAGCGCAGTCTTTCAGCAGGATAACGCTAGACCGCACACAGCACACATGAGCATGGCACGGGACATAATGGGACGTCGTTTCCGATCACCCCCACTCACCATGAACTGACACAGCAGATTCACTAGGCTTGGGTAGACGTACCCCAAGATGACATTCGCCTCCTGTATGATCACCTACACCTGCGGCTGGAACAATGCATCGCTGCTAGAGGTGGTACCACTGTGACAAGTCACGTGTTGCTCGTGTATTTTTTCTTTGAGCATATATAATATTATTTGCATTTTTTTTGATTAGTATTCTTTTTGGGGAATTAATTAATATATGTTAATTAGTATTATACATCAGCTCAATGTCGGGTAAATAATGGATATTTTTTTTTAGTGAATATACAGTTTTGTTTTAATGAAGAATATTAATTTTTATTATAAAAAGAAATTGTTCATTATATTTTATTATTTTTCTTTAAATCCATTCCGTTTGCGCTGCCAGCGAAACGCAACAGAAGGATTAATTGTTTTGTTTTATGATTGTTGAGAGCGATTTCGAGGAAGATGAGAATGTTAACCATCCGACGATTGTTTTTTTTTTATGATGACGAGTTGCTTGTTGAAAATTGGAAGCTTGAAGCGGGTGTTGCTTTCTGATATAGACATGGAAAAGTTTGTTGAGAATGGACGTATGAACTTTTACGTCGTGATTTTCTTTTGGCGAGTTTCATGGCACCTTTAACAAGATATTGTTTCTTGCAAGGCGAGCGTGGGATCTCCAAGGATGAGTATTGCATCTTGTTTGTGTGGTGAAATCGTTTTTATGATGGATTTTTAAGTTTTCTTCCTTTAGATGCCGATCATAGCGATCACATGGCAGCGTTCGATATGCGGCAAAGTGAGAAAAACAAGTAATAAGAGCCGGAAGGTAATTCAAGTACATTGATAGGCATCACCGATATTTTCCTTTGACGGTTATGAACACGACCCTAGTAGACAATAGACTGATCGTAAAGTGTATATTCTTAATGTAAAATTTGAACTTATATGACCAGTAGAATTGACAGCTATTACAACTAATTAAGTTAATTATTAATAGTGGTGCGGGATACGTTATAACTCAAGTACTATCGTCTGGGGGTAGCGAAAGCAATGATAGTGTGTGTGGGCGCTTCGAATCCTCATACGTGCTTCTCACTAATGTGAGTAGGAGGCAATTCAGAAGATAAGAGCCCGATAGCGTCTACTATAGTCCGGTAGCTAACTGCTCGGGAGTCGTAGGTGGGGGTTTCCGTGATTCTCCCCCCTTGTCGCTCTTCGCAGAGACAAAAACCCATAAAGGAATCACACGACGCTCTCCGGCGTCACGCCACAGCCCTGTTTTTATGGAGTCGACGTTCCGTTGCAGACCCGGTCTGTAAATGCTTAAACATACACTGATTAGAAATTGCTTATTTCTGGGCGAAGTACCGGTTAAACGTATGCTCTGTGCGTAACCGCATTGATTATGCTTATTATTTATGGAACTGTAAGGGACAGCATGGGTCTCGCGCGCCAAGGGGCGCTTAAACAGTAAACGCGCAATGGCTAAGGGGCCCCTTTAGTGTATCGCGCTTACTGTAGTTCATCCGGAGTAATAGACCATAGACTAAGTCTGATAAAAAATTAACGTTTTGACTCCATGTAATTTATTTCTTTTCTGTTTTTATACCTTCGAGATTGAGCTGATTAATCTTAATGAAATAAATTATATTAAATTTAAACTTGGTCAACTACCTGGGTGATTTGTACAATTATTTGCCACACCTCTCATATCAGTCCTGAACTCTGTTGTCACACGCCCCAGTAAGACTTTAACCCTTTGAGAGTGGGATCGGGTCCTTGCATATTAATGAGATAGGGGGCGTGTCACAAAGCTTTGGTGAAAAAGGTATATAAAATGGTAAAAAAAATTTTGAATACGCCTCGTACACGGGACATCGACTAATTAATTCTACTAGATGTGCCAACCTGCGTTGTTTGTTGGAAGCCCAGCATGCTTTTTTATAGCTGATTCCGGGACGTTTTGTAAGCGCTGGACCTGTTTCACTAATTGGGGAGCGGTATCCAAATATTAATGTTGCGAAAGTATAAAATATGAAGAAGTAAATTAACCCAAGGCTGTTATAACGGGCAACCAGCTTTCTTGAATTTCTAATTACAGTCAGAACAATCTCAATAATCGAGATCACAGCCTTAAACTCAATGAGTGCAAATTGCTTTTTTTAAAAAAAAAATATTCGCGTCTACTGCTGCAAAGAGATCCAAATTTCTTTTTTCGAGGTAAGTCAGTTTCTACAGCAAACAAAATGCCAATACATATTTTATGATTTACTACAATCAGAAGTTTGATATATTTTTTTAATATGGTTTTATAGAAATTGCTTAAATATGATTATTACCGTAGATCGCTCTAATTCTTGCGAGAACCTTGATTGAGTGAATCACAGACTTTTAGATTTTCTTCAGTTCAACTCCTTATGCAACTCCTCGAAAAGGCTGCTCGACGCAACAGTTACACATTCGAAATCGTGAAAACGAGTAACTAATGAGTTCTTGTATCGATCAATTGTATCTGTGTCGAGTGGAGAGTCCTCTAACGGATTGCTCCTGTAACTTTATCTCCTTTTACTGATTTCCCAGAGCTACAGAGTTCCCTCTCTTAGCGGAAAAGTGTAATACCTGAAATTCAATCATTGGCCCATTACTCGAGATGGGTTCCACGAACAGAAGGCTTCATCCATCTGTCACGAGGGTCAAGCTCTATGTTCCCAGCGGGGAAGGGAGGGTAGGGAGAGTGAAGGAGTCTTAACATCTCGACAGGAGTTGCCGCCAAAACTCCTTCCTTCACCGCGCTCGTTCGCCAACCCAATCACGAACCAGAAGCATTGGCAGTCTCCAAGCTTAATGTCAATATAGAAGCCCGTACAATCAAGCTTTGCCGGCATGGGGTGCTCTCTCGACGGGGTTCTGTATATAAGTACTGAGACTGTATCCCGCGGGTTTAATTAGGATTGTATAGAAACCGCCCTTCCAAAAAACACGCGGCACGGAGAAACTTTTTTTTTTTTTCTGCAATCGAAATCTACACATGAAAAATGGAACGTAATGTTTCCCCCCGGTGGATCCACTTGCAGAGATTTCTAACAATTTTTTCCATGTCATTTACGAAGGGAAGAGATATGGAAATTTTCAATGCAATAATACTGATCCATGATAGAGACATAAATATATTTAATATGTTTAACAATTTTTTTTCAACTTTTAAAAAAATATTTTAACTTTTTTTTTAGGAAAGTTAGCACTTTGCTTCGTCAATATGGCTGTAAGATATATTGGAGGTCTTATTTAATTTAAAAAAGGATGTAAGCGAGGGAATCGTAAATCTAGGACACAAAAGTTTCCGAAAATAAATCTCATTTAAGCACCCGTCAACATTTGAGGGGGAAAAAATCGACTTTCCCTTCATCACTATTTTCTATTCCAATTTTTACTCAAAATACTATTTTTAATGTTTTAATTAGTTTGTCGCTTGTTTAACGGAACCGGCTGCGTTAATTCCTTTAAAATTTCTGCTTTAAAGCCATTTTCATGATTTTCGCCAAGAGAGGCGATCGTAAATCTAAAAGAACTGATTAATGTTTCTGATTATACTTCTTTTCACTCTCAGACCAGATTTGCGTAGAATGTTTATCATTCTTTTCATTCCGAATAAATCAGAAAATTCCGTAATCGAGAAAAGGGAATCTTCTATAGAAACCGTGCCACTAGATAGCTTTGCCACAGTCTTTATCTTTACGAACCGTCTCCAAACCATTCCTCGCAGTCCAACGTTCTTGCTATGAAAATTTTCGCTTTTATCTTTTACAATTAAAAGCAACCTGATTCTGCAAACAGAGTGACAGTCGAGATAGTTACATTGACATTTACAACTTCATTTCCGATTCGTTCTCGTCCGTGTCTTTAATTTCAGCGCATCTAACAAAGAGATGCGTTTCCTTTATTCGAGCATTCTTCAGTAATACTTATCAGTCTCTGCAAATGATTCTGTCAAGTTTTTATTGTAGGCAGCAACTATCGTATTGATGTCAATAGTGTTCAAATTAAAAACAAATAAGCGTGCCACATAAACCAAATCAACATTAATGGTACCTTTAAATTAACACAACATACAAGATTTGAATTTGTCTAATGTGGGTAGATACAAAAAAACATTATCTTCAGTTTAACCTTAAAATAAAAAGAAAAACAAATGTGCATTAGCTTCATGTTTAGATCAGACGATAGACCAGATTTAACAGCTTTTATGTACATCCTATGGTCTTTCGATATATGTTGTGATTATTACAAAGAAAATGCCAAGACAGTATTCTGATTTATAAGTGTGTCTTTGATATAAGTAATCCTTTCAAAGG
This sequence comes from Rhysida immarginata, assembly GCA_023313115.1. Taxonomy (NCBI): domain Eukaryota; kingdom Metazoa; phylum Arthropoda; class Chilopoda; order Scolopendromorpha; family Scolopendridae; genus Rhysida; species Rhysida immarginata. Next base: position 1,074,074 of record JAHWFO010076721.1, on the reverse strand, counting down.
CCTACCATGAAGCAGCGAATAGTCCCTGTGAATATGTTTCACGAAAGATGCCCGATAGAATTATTACCAAAAGAAACAAATATTTCAACAACGAATAACCCAAGAATGGTGGATTTTTATTATCTGTTAAAGAACTCTCCAAGTTTACTCTTTACAAATTTAGGACACATTGTCAATTCTGCAATCTCCAAAATCCGAATTTTTATGGATATCTTGTATTTTGGCATCTTTATGGCCTTCTATACATAGTGGAATACAAATAATAATGGAAAATGGACCATTTAGCCACCGCGGATATGGAAGCCTTTCTTTATCAAACCAAGTCCTATGGGTGTACGTTAAAGCGCGGCTCCTGTATTATAGGACGATCTTTACTATAAAATGGCTAATAATATTCTAATAACTGGAAAATGAAGCAAAGAGGAGTTTTTCACGGCATACTCGGATCCTTCCATCAGCTCGATATCATTGGAACCGTGATCAAAAGGTCCACTTAACTCACGAACCCATGTGACGTACTGTGTGTGGTGTTATTGCGTCAGCAATGGTACTCTGGTGAGACTTCTGTTACCACGATTCATGAATGTTAAACAAGCCGCACGGATCTGATGGATATGGGTCTGGAAGCGCCTAAAATAAATGCGGCAGTGCCGGTTAGAATGGAAAATTAAAGCCGTTAGCCGGTGGATGGTAATGCCGTCCAGAAGGGATTCCCTGTTGAGTAACCTACACGGAACACAGGAATGCTGAATTCCTCAACAACCTCGGCATGACCCATGCATCGGGCACCCACTTTCATGCTACGTTGTTCATACCTTACAACAACAGTGATAAAAGTACATAAAGTAAACATGGGCGCAACCATTATATGCTATTTTGGATTAGCCCATGATTTTTGGTCTTTGAATGTGAGTAGCGGCATAATGGTGCTGCTTAATGGTTTTACTATGTGCGCCTGTCGTCTTCATATTTTCTAGATTTTTGAAGAGCATTTCCTAATTCACTATTTAAAAGGGTGTTAGAGGAGTTCATCCGGTCAATACATTATGTTGGTATGTAAAGGAGTAAAATGAAGTGTGCAGATTTCTCTAGGAAGATCTACTATTAGTTGGTTGGTTTTCAGAATTTTTGGCGTCGACTACTAAGGTCATTTTGCGCCTTCTACACAAATTATATCTGTCCGCAGTCCGGAACGAACACAAATGTCCATGCCCACCGCGGGATTCGAACCCACGACCAGGTGGACCCGAGAACTAGAAAGCCTACCTCCTAGCCCTCTCGGCCAACTGGCCGGCGAAGATCTACGAGATTTGTCCTCGATTAACCCGGATTGAAGTTGTGGAGTAATGGTCACGTGGTCTTTTGGAACTATTTACGTTTTCAAATGGCAAAGTATGACATGTGATTTGCCATTCGATCGGAAATGAGGAGAAACGAGAGTAGAGTTCTTTTTCATTTTCTGAATACTAGTCGTTCGAGAAAATCAATTTTTGATAAAAGGAAAAAAATGGGGGTTAAAATGGGAGATAAAGTAAGGGTAAAAATGTCTCCTCACTCTTAATCTTTTATCTATTTTTTTCTCCCCCGCATTTTAACCCCCACTTCTTAAGACTTTTAAAACGACCAATTTCCTTGAGCTCAGGAATTCCGATACTTTCCTGTACCCTCCTCGGGGGGATTAATTTCTTGTAGTCGAGATATTTGTTTCTTATTGGTAGGAATTCAACCAGACGCTCTGTATTCGCAGCTTAATTATCATTCCCCGACGTCATTTGGAACATATCAAGCGAACTGTCCAAACATACCAATGCTGCAATTCCAAACTTTTTTCGCACATAAAAATAATTATACTGATCAGGTTTTAAACGAAAGAAAGGGAAAACCTAAAATCCAAAAGAATTTCGGAGTTATAAAATACCGGTGTGTTTTCATTCTCAAAAAGTGAGAGTGAGGGTATTTGTCTCCAAGATACCGTGCATTCAATTCAATTTTTCAAAGCAGAGTACGGGAACTTTCAGGACATCCAAAATTTGAAAAATTTTGAAAAAAAAACTTCGGCCATCCTTAACTTTTTTTCTGTGGGGATATTTAAAGAAGATAGTGTATAATCCCCACACACAAATAGATGAGCTGAAAACTGCAATTACACGAGCAATACAAGACCTCACTTCTGTCATCTTGAAATGTGTATCTCAAAATATGCGTAAACATGTTGAACGGATATTTCGAAAATATATTAAAAATTCCACTACAAATTCCTTTTCAATGGTATGTGGCTACATAACTTTATTTCTTAACTTCTGTATGCATTACTGCTATAAACTTTAATGTACAACAAAGTCAGGAAGAGTCAGTATGGGAACTTTCTAGGACACCCTGTTTATTGAAAAGATTTATAGGTTTTAGAAACCTTTTAGCATGCGAGTTTTCTAATTACAAATTCCCTTTTAAAAATTCGCTCTTAATTTTTAACGCATTGCTTAAAGTTTAAAGTTCAAAATATAGACTCAGACCATTAATTCTCTAAGAGGCTTTCACTGAAATAAAATTTCCTAATTCACGGCGTACAGGCTATAAACTTAAATTTTTAATAAATTTGAAAATAGAAGTTGTCCTTTCAAAGTATTTATTTCTAATCCTCCCTGCTGAATAATTTCCTCGTTAAAAAAAAACGCCGTATAAAACGTTGAAAATAATTGTATGGAATATCGCAGCAATAAGCACCATAAAGCTCTTGTTTAACCTCAACTGTCGGAATAAACGGGACAATGAACGTAGAACTGTCGTTTTTACGAGGTTCGTGTAAATAATCTTGAGAACATGCGCATTTCAAACGGAATTCTCATTTCATTTAATTACCGGGAAGACTGCTTGGCTGGGGGGTAAAACCAGCTGGGAGTTAACACCTGCGATTTATCCGCAATGACGTCATACCGGACGCGATGGGTTAATTAAGAAATTGCTCGCGTTGATAAATAAGATTTGAACGCGCTCTTGTTCTCATGCTTGCTTGTTCTCGGGCATTAAAGGCCACTATCCACACAACACACGCACATAAATCAGGAATTGCCTTGCCTCATAATACGATGAGACAGAGAAGAGACAAAATAATGCGTCTCCGCGTTATTAAAATAAGAATATTTTAATAACTCGCGATCCATTAAAAGATGAATCTCGTAATTTATCTTAATAATAAATAACAATGCAACACATGGTAAAAAAAAAAAAAAAAAAAAAAAAAAAAAAATTCACTAAAAAAAATTACAAAATTGATTAAAAAACTTTGATATCTCATCAAAAGTGTAACTCTCTAATAATCCTACCAAACTCCTAAAATTTATAATTGCATTTTTATTTATTATTACAGTAATTGACCTCAACGCATCTATTGCGTAATTTATCATTTTTCATTTCGCTCTTAGGGATCGCGTCAACTGCTGTGAAGGATATATCATAAATCAGGGGTTTATTACAAAAATAAATCCATCTTAGTTTATTGTAGAAGAAGTAATTAAAGTTACGATACTTTATACTGAATTAGCAATGTCTACAGGTTCATTATATTTCATTTATTATGCTATAAATTGCCATAAAACAAAATAATTCTAAGTTGCCTATATTGAACCCCCTAAAAGGTTTTCTGCTGTAAATTCTTTAATACAATCAACAATGGAAAAATAAATATTGAAATTGATACCTAAGCTGGCTTTATTTAAAAAAAAAATCAAGTATCAGAGAAATATGAATAAAATAAAAAAATATAAACTGCCAGGGTCCCAAATTGTACCAATAGATAAAATGACTATAGTTTAGCAAAAAGAATATTTAAATGAGACATCAAAAGACTCAACACCTGCACTTGTTTCATGATACCAAGTACAGGGTGGTTATTAAATAAGTTCGCCTACTCAGAGCCCAATCTAATGAACCGATTGTGATGCAAATTGAAATGTAGGCTATTCAGACCTTGGAGGAGAGAATTTCGAAAAGAAAAAAAATTAGTGCAAATTTTCACTATCAGGTGAAAATGTGGCGCTGTGGAATGACAAATGGAGATTTTAAAACTACAGGGTGATTCAGTCAATTTCTGACTATTTCAGTACTATGATTTACAAACTTAGCATTTCAGTATGATATTTTAGGCAGTTCGGAGTTTTTATTCCCATGGAAAAGTCTTGATGGTATGCTCAATGTGGCCACCACGAACGTTTTGAACTGCTCACAGCAGAATGGTGAAGTTGTTCATAACTCTATCCAGGATTTCTGCATCCACAAGGGTGCAGCAGTCGACGATGCTTTGTCGCAGCTGGTCTAGGGTTCTTGGTGCTTTAGTGAACACATTGTCTTTAAGGAACCCCCAGAGATAAAAATCACATGGGTTTAGGTCAGGACTCGTAGGGGGCCAAAGAAAGCCACTCCAGAATCGATCTGGAAACCTGTTTGAAATGATACGATTTCCGAATTTCTGATTGAGAAAGTCTAGCACTTCATTAGTGGTGTGAGGCCTAGCCCCATCCTGTTGAAACCATTGATGTCGAAGCGGTATACGCCTCCTTCGCAGCTCGGGATGAAGGTTTCCAACATGTTAAGGTAAGCCTGTGACGTTACGGTGCCCTCAAAAAAGAACGGACCAATGATGCCTATTTTGGAAATCGCGCACCAAGCCATAACCTTTCGTGGATGAAGAGGTGACTTATGGATCTCATGAGGGTGCTGTGAATCCCAAAAACGAACGTTGTGTTTATTAACGTTACCTGACAGATGGAAGAAGACCTCATCTGACACCCACAGTTTATCCACAATGTCCTGATTGGCTTCCATTTCTGCTCCAAACTCCATCGCAAATTGTTGTCGCTTCTGTCTTCCAGTTTCTGTTAACTCCTGATAAACATGGATCTTATACGGGAACAGGTGTAAATCCTTTCTCAAAATTCGCCACGTCGTGGGATACGACAGCCCTTCTTCAATGGATAGGCGGCGAACAGATTTTTTGGTAGGGGAATCGATCAACTTTGTGCGAACATTTTCGACAACTTCGGCCGTTCGAACCGAGCTTCGCTTCCGCCTTCTTTCTTGCCTTTAACACATCCAGTGGCACGAAATTGCTTGACAAAATCCATGATTGCTTGCATGCCTGGTGCGTCTCGACACTTATCGTCCTTCCGGAACTTTCTTTGCACGGTTACAGGTGATTTTGTCTCGAAATCTCATTCGACAACCTTGCATTTCTGCTCTGTTAATAAAGCGGGCGCCATTTTTCAACAATACGATTTTCATGCAGCGCCGTTGCAACAATACAAATTGCAACTATTTAGAAATTCGATATGGCGCTCATATTCTTTCAATTGTTTATCCCTAATGCACGTCATTCGAGTGAAATGGTCAGAAATTGACTAAATCACCCGGTAGTTTTAGTGTTTTAAACAAGCAGGCAAGGTTTTTGTTTGATTACAGCATGTATACAATATGTCCGCTCCCTGCGTCAATGACATGTTGGGAGCGTAGCACAGCATGATCAATTGTTGCATGAAGCGTTTCCCGGGAATGTCTGCGACATGTCGTCTAATGCTGGCTTCCAGCTCAGGCACAGTCCGTACTCTTTGTTGATAGACCCGATCTTTCAAATATCCCCAGAGCGAAAAATCGCACGGGTTCAAATCCGGAGAATGTGGAGAATACGCATCTGGAAAACTTCTAGAGATCACACGATCATCTCCAAAATTGGCACGAAGCAGTTCCTTTATTTGTCGACCAATGCGAGGAGGTGCTCCATCTTGCATGGCAGGAATCACATGCTGTGCAAGAAGTTGACAAAACCGTGCACTTATCACAGAACATCTTACAGGACCTCGTTGTGTCACTTTCTCAAAGAAAAAGGGGCCGAGAATAAAATCAGCGGTGAATCCACACAATACAGTCACGGCATGGGGGAGCGAGGCACCCCATATGCGGCATTTCTGCGTGTTCACCGCTCCTAGGATGAAATGCGCTTCGTCTGACCATAGAATGTTCCACGGCCACAGGTCATCAACAATCATCCTTGCTAGAAAGCGATAAGCAAAGTCAAGGGTTCTTGAGGTTTTAGCTGTTATGTCAGATGAATCTTGTATGGGTACCAATGCAGAATGGACCGCAAGACCTTTCGCACCGTGGACCATGGGATGGACAATTCGCGTGCTGTTGCTCGAGCATTTGTTGCAGAATGTTGAGAAGATGAAGCTCTGTCCACCACTGCAACAGCCACGTCCTCCACAACATTTGTCATTCTCAATTTGTCATTCCACAGTGCCACATTTTCACCTGGTGGTGAAAATTTGCACTAATTTTTTCCTCCCCCATGGTCTGAATATTTTCCTCCCCCCTACATTTCAATTTGCATCACAATCGGTTTATTAGATTGGGTTCTAAAGGGCTCTGAGTAGGTGAACTTGTTTTGTAACCACCCTGTAGAACAGTTCACACACTGGATCGTGTTGTTGAAACTTGTGGCGAATTTCCCGCTGATTGAATTTCTTCAATAGGCACTGCTAGTTCTTGGTTGCTTGAAGATGCTCTGCGCGGACCTGCAGATGAAATATCGGCCAATGCTGAGTCTGTCTGTGCGTCAGGTTGGATAGAAGCTCGGGCATTCTGGGCGGGTGCGAAATCAGCATCGGTGAAAATGTTTCGGTGCACAGGTCAATACCCACTTCCTCTAAATCCATTTTCTGCATTACAAACAGTCGCTGCTCGCCCGTATGCTTTGGCAAATAGCTGACATACTTTATATTGTGTAATGACAGAGCCTATGTTTGCCCCCAACCATATTTCGAATGTCTGAATGTAGAATTCTGATACCGGGTTGAAGGCGATGTGTTGTGTCCTGGAAGTTGCAGCAGAATGACACCGGCATGTACGATTTCGGCTTCTCAATTTGGTCCGACTTGGGTAATCATGCCGGTTTTACATCAATAGGTAGTTGCATGGTAGGCATAAGACGTATTGAGATTAACCCAGGCTAGTTTTAAGCTAATAAGATGATAAATAATAAAGTCCAAGAGCTAAACGACTTACCTTATTTCAGAGCAGAATATCTCCTTAGCAATGGCCCACAAATTTTCACATTAGAAGCAGCAATGATTTTCACGTGGCTCTCACGCCGTTGTTTCTCCTTCAAGAAGCTGCAAATGCATAATATAATATCTACGGCCGAAGAAGTTACAAATACTGCTAATGAATGGCAGTATATAATAAAGACACCAACCTTTTGTCCACAAAGATTAACTTTAAACACAAATCTTTGTGGACAAGAGGTTTGTGTCTTTATTATGTCACTATCCACAGTGAACTCGCTTTTCTCAATGGCAGTATATGTTTTTCATTTTTTGCCGAAGAGCAGTGGTACAATTTAAGAAGGGTACAATATAGGCAACCTTCCCCTATATGGAGCCGTTTATTTTGAAAGTGGAGTCAATTTTACTTGTTTCGAAATATTTAAAATGTTTCATAATAAATAGCCACGCAATTCATATGCGAAAGAATTTTCAACTGACCCAAGCGTATGGATGTACGAATTATTCTAATGGCGTGAGGGAGAGGCAAGAGAGTTAAGCAAATTTTTGGTGTCATTCAATAAGGCAATACGGGGGGTGTGCGATGATAGTACTGTAATTGTTGCGTGAAGCGAAAATCGAAGAACGAATACTGTAGGCTCAAAATTAGTCGTTGAATCAAGTCAATTAAGGACAATGTTTCTCTACGAGTTTAAATCCGAGAATTCTGCTAGGGCTGCAGCTGAAAGGATTAATAAATCATTTGGTAGAGGTACTACATCCGAAAGGGCCAATCGGCGTTGGTTTACAGAAATTTATTTCCGCAGATATGAGCCTGCAAAATGAACCCCATGGACTTCGTCCTTCCTCCATTGATCCTGTCCAATTAAAGGATCGATTGAAGCAGAACCACGACAGGCTGCGCGAGAAATCGTCCAGAAGTTAAAGGTATAGTAAAACCATAGCTAACTCAGTAGATAGTCACCTGTACTCCTTTTCTTTTTTTTTGTTAAATCGAACATTCTACTGAGGGCTCTAGATCATACTATTTGACAGTACACAGTTCGGCACTCGAGGATAATAGGGAAGGTACAAAAGCTCGACAAATTTTTGCCACACGAATTCGCAGATCAGAACAAAGCACAGCGATTGGAAATGCGCTCTTTTCTCCTCCAAAGAAGCAAGCAGTAAAGACTTTTGAAACGTATTGTCACTTTTGACGAAAAATGTATATTGTACAATAATCGTTTATATTCGACTCAATGGTTGGGAATAAGAGACGCTCCAGGTAGAACTCCAAAGCCTCCATCCTTTCGCCGGCACCATTAATTACTTTTTCCTCCCAAGGGGTCAAACCATAGCAGCAAATCAGCAAAAAAGTGTGCATTAAGCAGCCAGCACTTGTTAATAGACACGGTGTCCTATTGCTTCAAGATCATTCATCTCATTGATGATCCTGCAGCAAATCCATTAACTGGGCTACGAAACTATACTACATCCTCCTTATTCTCCTGAACTTTCGCCAATGGTTATCATCTTTTCTGACACTTGGACAACTTTTAGTCGAAGAAATGCTTTACAAACAATACACCAAGCAGTAGAACACTTCATCATATCCATAAGCGCTGAATTTTTCAAACCTGGCATTAACAACCTGGCCCTAGTTGGTGGGCCTAAGCGACAAAGTTGCCAATTTTGCTTTTATCATCGGAAACTGTAGAGCCATCCTTTTTCTCTCTGTTGATTGTCATGGCAAAGGCAAATCAAACTTATTACATGTTTTAACAAGAAGTTAATCCTCCCGAGGAAGGTTTAGGAAAGTAGCGGAAGCTCTGAGATCATCTACTTTTACCCTTTGTTCTCACTTTTAAACCCCCCCCCCCCCCCAATTTTTTAAATCGAAAAATTGATTTTTCTCGAACGTAAAAGAGCTCTATATTCTTTCGTTTCTCATCATTTCCGATCGAATGATATATGACATGCCGTATGTTGCTATAGTTCTAAAGACCAAGTAACTGCCACCCCCACAATTCCGATCTCATTGGGACAATTTGGCCCAAAGTTCATCGTAATATTGATCTTGCTTAAAGGAATTTTCATACCAAATTTCATTCCTTTATATGCATAAATACGCGTAGACCTGTTGGTCCCCTCTAATTTCCGCCCCTGAAACTCCGACCCCAGTGGGCCAATCAAGACCAAACTAAATAGTGAAGGTACACATGCCCATAGTAAGCTATATGACGAATTTCAACCTTCTACCTCAAAAAATACGGAAATTATGAAGGGGACGGACGGACAGACGGGCATTGTGATAACAATAAGTAGCTCCATTCTTCCGCTACTTAAGTTTCAAACAAGTGTATATCTACGTCTTTTGAAGCGTTGGATCAACTCTTTAACCTTATTTTCATCGCCTCTGATGTCCGAGGACGCGGGTTCGATCTCGGCCGAGGACGACGAGGATTTTTTTCAGGGGGAAAATCCTGAGATCACGCACTTCCTTCGGAAGGGAAGTAAAGCCGTTGGTCCCGTGTAGTTGTTTGCCGGCTGCACGTTAAAGAACCCTTGCGAGGCAAAATTTTCGGCCCCTATAACGCCGTCCTGAAATGGCCATAGCAGTTGAAAAGGACGTTAATACCAAATAAACCAAACCAATCAAAATGAACTTTCTGCTACTTACGCCCCTCTGGTTTTGAGCTTCTCATATCTAAAATATTTGTTTTCTCATTATTTCCAATCAAGGACTTACACCAGTTTCATGATACAGAGACCATATTCGTGTTTCGAATCTAATTAATGAACATTTCTTCTCTCTTTAAACTGGTTTTTTATTATGAAGTGCCAGATTAAAAATCGTAAATCTCATTCATAACCTGAGGTACAACATCGCCAAAAAAAAATGAAAATAAGTCAGAATTACTATTTTTATTTCCTAAATTTATGGTGACGTTAAGCAGTCGTTAGTTTCAATCATTAATTCTTAGCTCAGCATTTAAACAATGCTTAATCTTAATCTCCCTTATCATGAAAAGTTTTTCTTTAAAGACTTTTCACTTTTTAAAATGTGTCTTTAATTTAATCAGAGAAGCTGTATAAAAGGCACAAACTTAGCAAGGTCATGGAGGTCTCGTTGCCCGATGCTAATTCGACATAACGTTGCAAGTTCTTCAGTTAATTTATCGATTCTTTCTACATTGCACTGCTGTGAAGCCTTTCAGACTATTCATGTTTTATAAAAGAAACAATTTGCAAAGAAAAGCTTACCACAGGCTATAAAGAAACGAAAAGCAGAACATAAAAGAGGAAAAAAGAAAAATGTTGGAAGCTTTACAATAAACAACAGAAATTTGTGCAGTGGGTCAATGAAGAAGTACCTCGGAGAAAAGCAAAGGAAATAACGGAACAAAGACAGAATTGATGCCAAACAACAAGAAAAGGACAATGCAGGCAAAATCGAGACAGACTGAAGGAATACAAGTTAGCGCAAATTCTAAATTTGCCCTCATTACATGTTTCAATGCTAATGAACACAATTTCTTTTCAGTTTATAATGTCAATAGTTGGCGTTTAGTTTTTAGTCAGAAACACAAAGCAAAAGTAAAAATCCATCCAGCAGGTTTTGAGAAATGTAAAGAGAAAAGAATCATTCAAACAACAAAATAATTCAAGTAAAATTGTATTATTTAATGGATGTTTCTGCACGCATTCACAACCATAGCTGCCGAACTTGGTACTATTCATACTATTTGGTACATTAATAAATTAATAATAACCATAAATATACAATATACTACAGTGAAATATACGTATATAATATCTGGTACTTTTTTTGAAAATTTGGTACTTTCGTTCAAAACCGTTTAGACAGCGGTGTTCATAACTAAACATAAATCATATTAAAATTACCAATCAAGAAGAAAAATTTAGCACAGTTTCTAATGCATAATTACAATGCGCGAAGTAATGACACTAGAAAAGTTTGTGTGTAATTTTGGAAACTACCAAAACGTCAGATTTGATGTGTACAAAACGCTTTCCACGACTGAAAACAGATCCTTCATTAGGCATTTTCTTCCGGAAAGCGGACTATGCAGGTGCTAATAACATAAACTGACAGCAATGATTACAATGAGCGGATTGTCCATATATCTTTTACATAAATTTCAGAGAACTTTAACGTCAGCTTCCGGTCGCTCTACTATTACAACAACGATCAAGATTTCCATTTCGACGATTACGGTTATTACGATTTAAGGAAGACTGCGCCTGAAATGACTACACAGTGGTTATTTAAGTTAGAAGAATGACACAAGATGATACCATAAGATCAGATTAACACTAATAATCACGACGAGCTGGTCAAATGTATGAGAACCACTGTGGAATGCTGTACTGCATGCTCATCTGGTGGAAAACTGTAGGAGCGAACACTTAATATCGTATGTCGTCATTGGTTAGGTCAATTTTCATCTTTCGGATACAGTAGAAACTGGATTATCCGGACTAATTGTGGCCATATGTGGTCCCGTATAATCGAAAATCCGGATAATCAATGACCTACTATATGTAATTAAACAAAGTAAGTTTCTACACAAATACAGAATTACGCTAGAATAATTTGGACTTACTAATTTGCTGACTAGAGCGCAGATAAACTTCACTATAACTTTTATGTCCAAAATTGCTGATTTTTCCATTCTAATCTTATGCCAACGTGTGCCTCGAATTTCCGTTCCTCAAACATTGAGGAATGTTAATTTTTTCGAAATATAAATAACTCTTTCTTTTCTACGTTTTTTTAAAAAGGATTCGTGCATCGCGTACAACCATGAACCGTTGAAAAAAAATTAAGTCTGACAGTGAGTCTTTCTGAACAGCCTACGTTATTAGTTGTTTGCCCACAAAATAGGAATCCGGATAACTGAATAATCGAATTTCTAATGAATCCCTATATCGCTAAGATTTTCAAATCCGTAATTTGAAAGTTTAAAAGCACATTTAGAAGGATTATACTTGAGCCGACCTGTAATGTGGACAACCAGCTATGAGGAGGGGGGGGGTTCTAGAAATTTAGGCGTCGACTACTAAGGTCATTTTGCGCCTTTTACACAACTTATATCTGTACTCAGCCCGGGACAAACACAAACATCCATGCCCACGGTGGGATTCGAACCCACAGCCAGGCGGACTCGAGAACTAGAAAACCTACGCCCTAGCCCTCTCGGCCACCTGGCCGGCCAACCAGCTATGAGGCTTGATTGAAGATTGTCTGACTTGATTGAAGATCTACACGAGGCTAATTGTAAGCTTACCCAGGACAATAATGGTCATCTGTAAGGGTCAATTATCTACGCACATAATTTTATTAATAAAAGTTTGATAAGACACTACATCTTTTTTCATTTCTATATATTTGGTACTTTTTTTTATTTAAAGATAAGAACTTAATAAATTGATAGCAACTGAATTTTGCTAGCAACTACTAACCTAACTAAATTAAAACCGACAAAAAGGAAAACGCTTTATACCGCATTACCACACAAAGAATCAAAAGAAAACTTGAATAAAGCAGCTTAAATAGCCAAAATGAGTTCTGAATTAATTATTAAGTTCTTAGCTTCAAAGGAAAGACGCATAGTTTAAGAGATAAACAACGTTGGGTCTTACCAAATTTTTAATTTTTTCATACCGTATTACGGAATTCATCCTTTGAGACTTGGATTTGAAAGCTGCTTAATGATTTACGAGGAGCGATTGATAAATAAGGTCTCCATGGCTGTAACTTTTTTATTTGTTAACCGATTTTCAAAACTCTTTTTGTATCTTATACTCACGTTTGTCGTCTATGTAATGCACTATTCACTTTTCGACATAGTCCCCATCCCTTTCCACGCATTGTACCAACGCGTGACTAGTTGGGTGAACCCGTCGGAGAGGAATTCCGGAGTTGTTGTCGACACCAGGATTGAATGGCAGCGTTTACCTCGCCGTCAGAACCAACTCATGTCCCTTAAGGGGCTCTTTCTTCTTTGGGAAGTGGTGAAAGTCGCAATTGCAAAGTCTTTCATTTTTGAACTGCAATTTTTCATCTTTGAACTGTAGGCGCTGCAACGCTCTGGTGTGTGGTACTCGTGTGCGGGCGGACGTTATCGTACTCCAGAAGAGGGTCCAAATCTGCCATTCAATCCTGGTGTCGACAACAACTCCGGAATTCCTCTCCGACGGGTTCACCCAACTGGTCACGCGTTGGTACAATGCGTGGAAAGGGATGGGGGCTATGTCAAAAAGTGAATAGTGCATTACATAGAGGACAAATGTGAGTTTAAGATACAAAAAGAATTTTGAAAATCGGTTAACAAATAAAAAAGTTACAGCCATGGAGACCTTATTTATCAATCGCCCCTCGTATATTGTGAGTATTCTTTCGAATAAGCGAAGACTGAAAACAATTACAGAAGCTTAGGCGTGTAAGGCTGGCTGATATCTTGTAATATCTGTGCCCAAAATGTAATGGCTGGGGTTTAAGATATGAATTTAACTGCCTAATTAGGGAAATTCGACTGCGCCATTAATTTTGATTACTAATTAAAATATTAAACCCAACCTACATTTATTATTATTTCTCCGCATTTTCGGTTCGTGCCAGTAAAGACTTTAGGAAGCATAAACGACTCATTCAAACAATAACAAATCAATTTATTCTAAGAAAGAAATGGATACTTAAAAGATACATAATACTGCTATTTGAATGTTAATAAAGCAACAATAAACTCTAGCCAATAAAGATGATAATTCAATAAAATACCATTAATCCCATCTACCTATCAATTCAACCATATTAAAAAAAATACGCATTTTTGGCCATAGGGAAACAAAGCATACCTTCATTGGCATTGGCTGGTCATACGTCTGTGCTGTGGATCTTGTTTCCGTCCGGGAATGGAATCTTCGTTACTTTCGTAACATTTTCTTACTTCTGAGTATCGCGAATGAGCGGGGCATAGAAAACATATATTTAAGAGTCATTGTTGAAGCAGGGTAGCTGCATGGTTTTACTCGTTAAAAAGACCTCGAAATCGAGCGAACAAAAAGAATGCTGCCTGCAGAACTCGGACAGAGTTACTAATTAAAAGCCGCTAGTCTACTCGTGATGCACGCCTCATCTTTGGTGAATAGACTCCGACAGACTGAATTTCTCCTCTCGAGTTTGCATAGTTAACGGAGGCTGGAAGCGTTCAAGAATCATGTGACCACCTTGTGACGTCACACGCTAAATCTGAGGGGTCATTCAGAGAAGTCAATTTGAGTTCATTTGGGCTTCCTTCCCCTCCATCCCGTCTGCCTGTCTGTCTGCATCTAGAGTCCCCTTGGGTCACTGGCTTAATAGCTCGAAGCAATTAGGGTCTCCTCCCACACTTTCCAGAGGGTAGTTCTGCCTTTTCCTTCTCTTTATTCAACCCTGTCGGTTCGTTTGTATAGGGTTGCACTGCTTTCTTAAAAAGTGTAATAAACTTCCCAAAGAATGCTAATGGATTCGGGAAAGTTACTTTTTGCTCTCTGAATGCCTATAGATTACGGGGAGATGGACATCAACCATGTTTCTCACAAAGGTTGGTTTGGTTTGGTTTGTTTGGTATTAACGTCCTTTTCAACTGCTATGGTCATTTCAGGACGGCGTTATAGGGGCCGCAAATTTTGCCTCGCAAGAGTTCTTTAACGTGCAGTCGGCAAACGACTACACGGGACCAACGGCTTTACTTCCCTTCCGAAGGAAGTGCGTGATCTCAGGATTTACCCCTGAAAAATCCTCGTCGTCCTCGGCCGGGATCGAACCCGCGTACTCGGGCATCAGAGGCGATTACGCAACCTGCTGAACCACCGAGGCCGATTTCTCACAAAGGAGAAGAGAAACCAGATGTCTAACTGGTCATAACTAATTAATAGGAATCGTTCATCCCGAAAACTAAATGAAAAACTTATATATCCCAACTTAGGTTTCCTTTAGAAAAGTTTTAATGAAACGTATCCGAATTAGTAATAATCCCTCCTTTAAATATAATAAACATGCTGATATTAATAAATTAAGATCAGACCTGATGATTGAGGAATATATTCTGCACAGTATTTATTTATTTTAGTTAATCAGAATCTAAATATTCCGAATGTTATTTCCATATCTTAGCTAATTTGCATATATATTAAGTGTGACCTTACAGGAGTGTAGAATGAAAATGCATTTGAAATTTCTTATTATCAAGATTTTGTATAAAATACAAAAATATAAATTAAGCATATAGACAGATTATAGGCAAAGTAAGAATATGCAAATTTTAAATTTAATTTCAACAACATATAGAATTTAAGTGCTCTTCCTTCGGTAGCTTTTGTTTCAGCGGTGGAAATTTAAAATTTAAAATATAAAAAATGTATTTAAAAAAACGCGCCCCAATAAAGCCTTTAGCGAACCTTAATTTTTAAAGTAAACTTTTAAATTGAAACGAAAGTATATGCAAAAAAAACTTTTTACTGGGCTTTCTTTCAATTTTCTTTATGAAATTTTAACATTAAAATGCACTATAAATGTTAACATGATAAAAGCTTCGGAGATAAAAGCTTAGAGTACAAATTGCAAAGTTCCTAGTAAGATTTTACAAACATTATGTTGTAGATTTCTCTTCATACACCAATGATTTCACTGAACTGCACGCCTAGCTAATTAGATTGGGCAACAGACAACTGCAATAAGGAGAAATAAAACCAACTTCAAGAAGGTTGACGCCCGTTCAATTCTATTTCACATGCATTTGACATCCAGAAAATTTTGAAAGAAAATGGAACCTGAAATTCACTTCTATACCTTCCTATCGTTCTTTTCGCCATTTTGACATTCCGTTCAGATAAAAGTGAAAAGTGAGAATTTTTGGAGGCAAAAAGTCGAAGTTAAATTTTAAATCAGATTTGTGAAAAGCCTTTCAGGTAAAGGGAAGATTGAGAAAGCGATTGTAGCAACATATGATATTTTTTTTTTAAATGTATAAGGGAAACAATCTGTGCGTTTATTGCCAATTTATTTGCTTTCAAATTAGGTTTGCCGGAACATTTTGCTGGATTACATTTCCTAAACTTCATTTTCTTTATGGTTCGCTATTTCTTTTTTGAACTGAAGAAAATGAAATTTGTGTTTCCAAAACGGAGTTTATTTTTCCATTAGTGCTAATTATATTTATAGAAAATATTTTACCGTTATAAATATACCCTAGTTTTACAAAATTTTCAGTACCGACAACATTTATAAATGTTCAAAAATTTTCAAGATTTTCAACTTTGCTATCTGAATTTACTTGATATTTTCTTTATCGTTAGAGAATTTCAAAGATCTGAAAGTTTTAGCAAACATCTTTAACATTAATTATTACTTCACAAATGAAAATGACTTCACGAATAAAAAATAACACGATAAAGAATATTGTTAGTTCTACAAATTTCAATTCCGTCGTTGGTTCTACAAGTATTCGTAGAAGTTGGTTGCACATGCAAACGGAAAAGCACGAATTTTCTATAAAATTTTATGACATTCGTAGATTTGTCTATGACAATAGAATTCACGTTGCACTTGAACAGTGGATTCGAACTTCTCAAACTGCAACATACGAAATGACTTCTACAGTAACGTCGCTATTTTCCTATAAACAAGAAACAGCGCCACTAAATGGCAATAAATGAAATTTCAAAGGGGGGTTTTAAACCTGTGAACCTTCCTTTATCCAGTGATGTACGAAATGAGTTTTTTCTTTTACAGTTGAAACAAGAACTTGAATTCTGCTCCATCTTTTTGAATAATCCTGTAACACCCCGACTTACCTCACTAATTGGTTCCCGGAAAGTGTGACATAAGTCGAAACATCATTTCCTATACCAATAAATATGTGTATAAAAAATTCTACTTGAATATTCATCTAACCAAAAATATATAAGCTCATGTTCTGTATAATACATGTTTATGTCCTTAAAAGCAAAAAATATATCCAAAAAGCTTATATTGTAATCTTTATTTTAAAAAACTAGTTAGATGTGTTTAAACAGAAGCTTGACCTTTTATGGTGTACAGTTATTTGTAGCCCTGATACAATTTCCTATTCCTCTATTTACACGAGAGAACTGCGTTCAGAGTTGGGATCATTCTCTTGAAAAATAGCCATAGTAGCTTCTAAACCTGCTATTACCTATCGACACATGATGGGCCCATCGGTTTAGAGCTTTGTTTATCATGATTGGTTAGTTTGCATGATGATTCACAATAATAACCAAACACTGTTCGTTTTTTTATAATTTTTTGTGGAAAGAAAATCGCATTTTTTTGGCGTAAATGCGAAACAAACATCGTAACACCGAAACAGTGGTGGAAATTTGTAAATGACGTAAGTGCGAAACGACGTAAGTCGGGGTCTTACTGTAATTCGTTTCCCAAAAATGAGGTTCTTAATATTATTTATTTCTCATCATGTTAATGTTTGACTTAATAACTAAATGCACTGAATTCAACCTATTCTAATTTAGATCAACTTATCCAGGAATTTTAATGAGATGCAATGTTACTGATGTGAGACAACAAAACATGGTCTATGATAAGGCAGAGCAGGATTAGCCATTAAGCAAAATAATCACGTGCTTAGGGCACCATGGGAAGAGGGGGCAGAATTTCTACTTTAGTTAGATGACGAATTTAAGTTAAATTAACTTTTAATTAATTTTTGATTGTTTATATCATTTCTTACTGTTACCTACTTTGTTTAATTAAAATGGCCGAAACATTTAAATAATTTCATTTTAATAATATGAAAGTGAAACTCCTGACATTTAATATAAAAAAACACATTATTTTCCATTTTACTGTAATTTTGTTTCATTTTGAAAATAAAAATTTTTATTTTATGGTTTGAATTTTATTATCATTGTTTATGTTTTGAATTACATATACAGGGTGTTTCATAATTAGTGTCCCGTCTTTAGGTCCAAATAACGGCTCAAGGGGAACAGATTGAGGGGAAAATGAATATTGATTATTTTGTTTTAATGTCCCCTAATTCAGAATAAAAACATTTCGCGTCCCTGGGGGTGAAGGGGTAAATTTTGAAAATTTTAATTTTGTAGGGGTAGGGGTTAGACCCCATGTGTTATTTAGAAAGTTGTAGAGCATCATGTAAAATGTGGGTTTAGCAAAAAACCTGGTGAAAAAATCTCATCCCCTGCCCTTTATCGAGTGGGTAAAGTGAAAGGTATGGCTAGCCGATGTGGACAAAAACCATACTTATAAGAAAACAGTAGGGCCTACATTTGGAAAATTAATGAGAATGAATGAGTCGTTACCCTGAAAAGCTAATAAATTCGACCGGGCTTTTCCCCCCAGGAAAAACATTATGAAATTTGAAAACTGTACATGGGAAATGGGAAATGTAAAAAATGTAAAATGCGAGTTTCTAATGAGTTTTTCTGTTTTTGTCTACATTAGCTAGCCATACCTTTCACTTTACCCACTCGATAAAGGGCAGGGCATGAGATTTTTTCACCGGGTTTTTTGCTAAACCCACATTTTACATGATGCTCTACAACTTTCTAAATAACACATGGGGTCTAACCCCTACCCCTACAAAATTAAAAATTTCAAAATTTACCCCTTCACCCCCAGGGACGCGAAATGTTTTTATTCTGAATTAGGGGACATTAAAACCAAATAATCAATATTCATTTTCCCCCAATCTGTTCCCCTTGAGTCGTTATTTGGACCTAAAGACGAGGCACCAATTATGAAACACCCTGTATATGGGGCAGCAAAATTGTTTTAGTGCTGATACAAGAATTCGTTTTTCATGATAAACTATATGAAAAAAGCTAATTTTGATATTTATAACTTATTCAAAGAGTATTATGTCAATTGAAAATTTAAAATTATAATTTAATATTTTGTTGCGATACATAGTCTGAAGGTGAATACACGATTCTGATTATGTTCTCGTTCCTTTTCTATAGCGACGTCACTTCCCATAAAATCATGGAGCTCTTTCGTTTTGTTGGCAAGCGAAATTTTTGTTATTTTCTTTCAGAATTTTTTTTTTGTCTGCTAAGTTCTTATTATTACCTTCATCTTTCATTTTAAACTAAATTGCATGTGACTACCGAGTTTACCTTTAATTTAAATAAATACGTGAAGAAATTTGGTAGAAAAATTTTCAAAAGCGTATCTTAAGCGTAAACGATAAACTTTATTTGCTTCAATTCCGGTGTCCCAATCTTAAAACCAATAACGCAAAAAGGATTTTAACTTAATGAAACTGCAGTGCGCATTTGTAAAGATTTAATTTAGTATAGCTTTACAAAATAACTTTGAAAGATAAGAAATCCCAAAACAGTATTTAGAATACCAACCAAAATTCTACTGGATGGTTTCCAAGAGGAGAAATTCTTTTAAAACCTAATCTTTAAGAAAAAAGGAAATTAAAGCTTGAAGCAGACAAAACGGTGCTATCGAGTTTTCTCGTCTCCTAAATACCGATTAACAATAGGAAAGGGATAACGATTTAAAAATTGGACGGGTTTGTCTCTTTCGCCTGTGTAACAACATTCAATTAACAATCTCTACAATGGAAGTTCCGTCGACGTTGAATGGCGGCAAAGGCGAACGAAGGAACCGTTGTTTATCGGCGCTAATGTGTATTGGGGATCCTACGGATGGCTTCAAGTGTGGCGATAAAGTAAGTCTTCTCTTAAAACAATTGGTTCTATTTTGCTTTCATTTGAGCCCATCGATGTTTTAAAGCGGGCTTTGTTTAACCCTCTGAATAGGGGTTAACTTTAAATTAGTCTAATGACTGATTTTAAAAGAAAGCACTCAAGATGTCTACTTAGAACGAGTCTAATTGAAAGAAGCCTAAAGGGGAGAAAAAAGTAGATTATTTCCTTTGTATAGGCTTTCTTCTTGGGATAAGAGCGTATTATTTGTGTTTTAAGATTTTTATGCAGTATTAGTAACCATGTCGTAATGCGTGTTTATTTTTTAACAATGTCCTTGATAATAAAAACGCTTGGTAATTTTTGTTTTTAAATATCCTTCTTATTCTAAAAATTGCACGATCTATACTCGTATTCTTTTACTTTTAATATGATTTCACTGTGGAGAGTTTTAAGAATGTATTGATCGGGCGAGCGAGCGAAACCAAGAAACATCCAATAAGTATATTGATGTTTAGAAAAAAAATTCAAGCAAATTCAGAGTCGTAAAAACTTTTAAAGAGATCGTAGCAGATTGGGAAATGAGGGCGAGATCATTAACACAATTTTTATGTGTTAGTTTCCCGGAAAATAGTAAAATTTAATGGTAAGGACTAGATATTTGAGAATTAAGAGGAAACACTTGCGAAGCTCTCATAGATTTAACACAGGAAGATTTAAATTTTATGCCTGAAAGGGAAACAGATTAAAAAACAAACTGGAAATAAAAAAAAAAAACATGTTCATAAACATCTCTGGAAGATTCTTCAAAATTAAGTTATAACAATAAAGACTTAGGATTCTGTATACGGAAAGCAGTTGTTCTTTTCACGACATTAAATTCAGGTAACTACGAAAAAAGGTTAAAAAAACAAACAATTTACCCGAGTTATGCTTTCAAATCCATAAATACAAACTAGGTCCTATTCAGCACGAAAGTTGATTAATAAGTGAACTCGAGGATTTAATGTCAATGATTTTTAACCGCAAGAATGTTTAATGTATTGCTTCAATGCCTGGTTCACTATAAATTAAGCATCTCATGCCAACGGCAACCGCTAATGAACGTCAATGGGTTCGCTAAATGCGCGTCAAATGTTGATCTAGTCAATGAAATAACAATGTGAAATCTGGAAATTGATTGCAAGTAAGAATCGTTAATTAATGAAAAAGGAAAGAGGAAGTGAATAATTTATTGCAAATCCTGTGGAAAAAGATTTATTGTGTTGGCCCATGTTTCCGAGTTCAAACAAAATACATGGGCCTCGCAATACGAAGAGTTCTTTTTCGTCTGCTTTTCGAATGATTTTATTGCTTCAGTTAATAACGAAGGAAATCGATAATTTGCTTGCTTTAGTGACTTTTGTATGCTTTACCACTGTTTTCGTAGGAAATGGTGAATTCGTCTTTATTGCAATGCATGTTTTCCTTTTAGCAAAACATAGTATTTTCAACGAACGTTTAAAGTCTTCTATCATAATATTTATTTAAATAAAATATCAAGCCTATGAGAGAGATAGTTCAAACAAATACATCATTTTGAAAAATATTTACCTAACATTGTAAAAGCTAAAGCTGTGGTTTCCGATAAAGTTTACACAGACTCTTCAATTTGAAATTTATGCTCCAGTTTTTATTAAGAGATTCTGTAAACAAATGTAAGAATTCCATCTTAAAACTGCAAAAAAAAAATAAAATAAAGTTTGAAAATATCATTCGATCCAGATAAGCATGGAGAGGTTTGTGTTCGTACTGTGTTTGCGAACGAAATAAATCGATGCTTTACAGTAAAACTTGGCCAGGGACCGCTATTTTCGGTTTTTATTCCTGTTTTCGACAAGTTACATAAGAAACAACCTTTATACAAACGGAACGAAAACATTATTTCATGGTAAATCAAATTACAGAGTCATGGTAGAGATCCTGATTGCCAAAGTGAGATACAAAGTCATGATTAGATGAGAAAATAAAAGCAGTAAAAAAAATAATAAGATAAACCAAATAAATAATAAATAAAAAAGAATAAATATAAAATTAAAGGAGAATAGAAGAACGTGAATTCTGGGTTTAGACATGAAGAATACCAATACAATAAAATAAAATAAAGAAAATTATAAAATATAACTTAAAGATTATAGATCCCATAATAGTGGGCTATTCGAGATTGCATCATTTGAATCTGCATTTGAGCAGACTTATAAATTTTTATATTTTATATATTTTTTCAAGCGGAGCGGTCAATTTTAGGCATTGATTATTTTCTATTTTTTCCCTATTGTATTGTAGTCATGAAAGCGATTATAGAAATCGAATTCAGAGCACACATAAAATCATTATACAGATATACAGGGTGGCCCAGATTAATATATACAATCTTTGAAACCGCTGTGTGCGCGTCACGCGCGACTGACGCAATTTAAATTGCGCGCGTTATGTGAGCAAGGGGATGTGAAAAAGGGGCGAATCATGAGGATCGTCCATATCAAGATGGCGGCGCAGCGATTGAGTCTGGAAGAGAAGGTAGATTGTGTGAGGTTGTACTCAGCGACCAACAATTACTCAGAAGTGAAACGTCGTATGGCAGCTACGTTTGGGACACCCGGACCTTCGTTGATAACGATTAAGAACGTAAACAAGAAGCAATAACGGAGGAATTTCGCAAAATTCCCCTAGACATGTGCAAGAAGGCCTGTGACAACGTGAAGTTGCGACTGGAAGCTTGCATCGCCATGGAGGGCCGCACGGTGGCCCACTCTATGGAAAACAGTGTGTGACTCTCTTCTTCGATCCTTTGACAATGTATTCCACCATAGTTACATGCAGGTATTAAAATATTTAAGGCATACGGCCTTGTTAAAAATTGTATATATTAATCTGGGCCACCCTGTATATTATCAATACATTATATCTTTCATTTTCGAAACCACAGTCAGCATTCTTTAATTAACGATTTAGTTTCAGTCTTACCAGCAACTCTCAACCTGGCGCTTTCGTCCATGGTTCGTGAAAGCACCTGAAGCCTTCATTCCATATCGTAACAATTTAAGATTACAGAAAATATCTTCGTTGGAAGAATTTCCTTTTTGGACTGCTCATACTTGGAATACTTTATCTGGCCAAATTCTCAGTACAGTGAGTCTGCTATTGAACGTCCTGCCTTACGAAATCCCAACTAATTAACATAACGTCTTTATCGGTACTTTTCTAAGAATTTATATCACTAATTTTGTTAGAGATTTGTTTTTATTTCATTTGAGTATGCTTTGTTTCTAAAACAGTTCTATGTTAACTTTTATTTTCTTAGATCTCTGTACCCCTAAAAAGATGTACATTTAGGGAATGTACGAGGGTCATAATCCTCGTAAAAATCCTGCTTAAAGTCGTCTTGAACAGAATTAGTAGCACATTAAACGCCACAATAGGAGACACTTAATTTGGCTTCAGAGAAGGGCAAGGTACCAGAGAGGCCATACTCTCCCTATCACAACTGTTGGAGAGATGTTTGGAAGTCGACAAAACCGCGTTTCTCTGTTTGTGGACTACGAGAAGTCTTTTGACAGAGTCAAGTATGAAAAACTCTTTCAATTACTACAGAACAGTGATGTGGAAGAAAAATATATGCACCTACTGAAACATATATATTATAATCAGAAGGCCAAGCTACGGGTCGACAACAAGCTACATAGAGTGGGTTGACATTAAGTGGGGAGTTCGCCAAAGGTTGCGGCCTAAGCACCATACTTTATAAAAAGTATGCTGAAGTAATAGCTAAAAACGTTCTCATGGAGAAAGAGTGGGGAGTAATCATAAACGGCCACACCACAAACAATCTGAAATATGCAGACGATACTGTTCTTATTGCTTCTTCAGCTAAAGACCTTCAAACACTAGTGACTGCACTAGAGGGGGAAAGAAGAGAACACGGCCTAACGATAAATGTGAGGAAAACAGAAGTGATGACAGTGAAGGGGAAGGACGCACCACACAAATAAATATCACATGTGCAGGGATACCAATCAAACAGACAGAAAGCTTCTGCTATCTTGGTAGCAATTTCATGTCAAATCACGACAATCAGAAAGAAATCAAGAAGCGCGTTGCTATGGCAAAAACTAAATTTTTAGAGATGAAGAACATCTTATGTGAGAGAAAGTTACGGCTCGAGCTGGTAATACGAATACTCAAACGCTACGTGTGGCCGATAATGTTATACGCATGCGAGACATGGATCCTTAAGAAAGATGTGCGAAACCCTCTTAATGCGGCCGAGGTATCGCTTTTTTTAGACGAATGCTGCGCATCAGTTGGAAGGACTACGTCACCAACCAAGCACTCTTCGACAGATGTAGCATGCAGAGAAAAGTCCTGAACCCCATAATCCAACGAAAACTGAAGTATCTAGACCACATCAAGAGAGGACATGAAAAGTACAAGACGTTGGAAGGAAAGACAGAACATTGTTGATGTTGGAAGGGAAGGTAGAAGGAAGAAGGAGACGAGGGAGACCAAGAAGAACCTGGTTAGACGATGTAAAAGAGGCCACTAATCTTTCGACCCAGCAGATCATGCATCGGTGAGGTGTTGCGCATGTTGATCGCTAGCACCCGGATCGGATAGAGGCACCAAAGAGGGAGAGACGAGGGTCATACTGAAAGTCGTGAGCAACAGCTTTTAACAAATCAGAATTTATTGATACAGAAAAGACAAGTAAATCATCTTAATCTATAAACTTTTATTCTCTTTTCAACTTAATCTTCATTTCCGTGCTTGCATTTCCTTCATCGTTCTGCAAACTTGAAAATTCTTTTGCGGTAGAACTACGTTCCAAATGACCGAAGAACCTGTGTCCTAGTCCAAGTTTTGTTGCAATTTCAGACAATGTGACACGTCTTTCTTCGTTGAAGATGGAATCAATCCTTTTCTTGTTGCCATGGGCGTAGCCAGGGGTTGGGGGTAAAGGAGGTCCATATTAATTCCTTCAGGGATCGATAAATGCGACGACCAAATTAGGTTGAGAAAATCTTGTAGGAAGCGTGATATTTTATTTAAAGCTTTACCATGGGTGCAAGCCGAAAGTGGTTGAAAAATGAAAATGAAAATACCCCACCCCATTGAGGAATTTCTGACTACACCACTGCTTGTTGCGTTCATTGGAGGTAGTTCGAGGGCGACCGTTACCAGGTAGATCTTTGATATTGAAATGTTTTACCTAACTCCTGACGTTGCTAGCAACCATACACAAGTTTTGGTGAATTTCAGCAACGGAGATTTTCTCTTTAACAAGGAATTCAATGACGAAACGAAATTGTCAATCATTTTGTATCTAGTAAGCGTGGTCACGTGATAGATACGTAATTTAAAGTTTAAGGTAGTTAAGATGGTATAATAGTTTTCTCTATAGAATATAAATTCTGATTTGAAAAAACTGTTGCTCAAGACTTTTAGTATCGCCCTCGTTCCAACAACATATAAATACATAAAGAGAAGATAAATTTTTATCTAAGTAATGGCAAGTACTAAAATCCATTCTATTGTACCATATTTAATTTATGAACTTTAGCAGACTTATGAAATGACATGGGTAAATGGTGTTAATAATTTTACATCATTGTATGAATCTTCCTTTTTTTCGGTTAAAGCGACTAACGAAACAATTATCATAGGGGGTGCCGTTTTTGTAATTTTCTTCATTGCAAATATGAATACAATGTCCGCAGATAATGAAACCTACATAAAGATGTTAAACATCATTTAACTTCCAAAATGGCCGTAATTAAGGTCTATTCATTTGTATTCATTTTAAACAGGGATAACAAAACTTTCCCGGAATTGTTTTATGGTGTTAATATAGGATGCCCCATGCTGGACGAAATGGCAAGGGATTATAATTATGGGTAATTACCACCGTTGACCTGGCGCGCGGGCTGGAGGGTTCCAGGTCGCATACTGAAAACGGACGGGAGAAGGTGGAGGCAAGCTGCCCGTAACGACGTTGCATTTTCAACAAAGAACAAATGTTTAAAGGACAACTCTACGGTCCTATACAACTTTATTTAAATCTGCATTAGTAACATCGTGGTATATTTAAAAACTTTTACTTCGAACTTTAAATGTGCGTAAAAACGAAAATTTCGAACGCAATATCCAATAGCGGGGCATCCATCTTGGTGACGTCAACGGAGGCATAGGATTTGCTTCACAGCGTAAATTAATACATCGCACAGGAGATTAATCATCGTCAGCATATTCATAAATTAATTTAATTTTATTTATATATGAAGTGACATGGGAAATTGAAAATTTTGAATTTTCACACATTTAAGGTTCTAATTAAAAAATGTTAAATATGCCACGATATTATTAATGTGCTAATCTTTCGATTTAAATAAAGTTGTTGTTAACCATAGAGTTGTCCTTTAAATCAGTGGTAAGAAAAATGCAACAGCCTTCGAATCGAATGATTATACACGATTTCTAAAATTACTGTAATCAGATTTTTACTACGGTTTAATGGGAATTAAGTTTCGTTTTATGTGCGATGTAAGAATTTACTTAGTATTTCATATTGTTTTTATAAAAAGCATTGTAAGCACACAGATAATTTTTAAAACGTATTCAATGATTGGGAACCTCATTGCGAAACCTGCAAGGTGCCTTCATTCACCGAGAACAATACAAAGGAGACAATAAAGGCGACGTAGTGTCGTGCAAAAAGGACAATAAGGGTCTCCAAGGTTTTCCTTTGAATGGCGACATTTGAAAGAACCATTCCCAACCACTCTTCCACCGATGTCGATTGGCGGGAAAAGCGTTCAGAAGCGAGCCATCAAGAGCAGCAGTCGCATCACAACCTGCCGGGAATAAAAGTAGCACGAAATGGTCACTTGCTCTGAGGGGTCTACGAGAGCAAGAGTGGAAGGGAGGAAAAAATTGCCCCCTCATTGTCTGCCTTTTCTCTTTCCTATATGTGCGATAGTGGCATTAAGAGCAAGGGAGCAGGTTAATGGAGACTTTCGCCAAGGTCCGCTAACATCTTCCCGAATGACTTTAATAACAGGGCTGAAAACTCAAGTAGAATGCTCCAGCTCCCTGACTCAATGCGAGTCCCTGGAGGAAATTCCGTTAATCGTGAGTTATTATGCAAGATGGGAGCGTTATTTGCGTTTGCATTAAGTAATTAAGGTGCTGCAACAGAAGAGCAACTGTAATCAATACGAATAAATGCTGGTTCCTGCATCTCACACATGTTTTAAGGGTTCCATAATTTTCCCTTTTTTTTTAATTGGAATGAAGAAAACTGCCAAACACAATGAAATGATGTTGCTTCCGTGCATAATGAATCTTGTTATTTGTAAATATGAAAACACAAATAATCTGATTTATAATTTATGAAACAAAATTAAAGACAATATAAACGAAAAGTTAAAAGATCCTAGATGAAATCACTGCAATCGAATAAATGAAGTTTAGCTATTAATGCTTAATTAAAAATATAGTAGGAAACTCTAAAATGAATTAAAATAATAACAACCAATAAAACTTTTGAAATATTTTCTTTTACGTTTTCAGAAAAACAAAAAAAATATTCAGTTAACTTTTCGGTTGAAACCGATTTTTTATTACATTACCTCGAGTATTATTGAATCTACTTTCCAACTTCACTATTGTCCTAAGGGTGCTGTCAGTTTAGTGCAAAATTGCACGAAAACATCTTTTATATTTCCCTGGGCCAAATGACCTCGCTACGCTAAATTAACGCAGTAAAACATAATGCAGTACTGAAGCAAAGAACTTACTTGATGTAAAAAGTTTCTTGGAATCAAGTTTTTGAAGAATCTTTTTTTTTGTGATATATCTGACACCATATTGGGTTGTATAGATTTCCCAAACGCAGATGGTTCAAATCCAGCTTTAAAGGTAAACTCCACGGAAAAATTCGACTTTATTTTTTTGTATCATAATATTAATCCAGGTTAATAAAGTATATATCATTCAAACTTTTTCGATTTATCCTAATATTTTATTAAGAAAAATGCCTCGGAAAATTGTAAATTGGCGTGGGATCTTCCATTACTTCTCCCGAGAGCACGGCGGGACATGACGCGAGAACCGCGAGAATTTCGTCACCGAGATTCTAGTTTCGCTTCGAACTCATTCTACATATAAGATTTTGATAACCTGTTTTATGTCAGAACGCCTTCAATTTCTCTGTTTGGATGTGTATAGACTGTTGGATAGAAATTTCACGTTTCATAGATTCCTACAATAAAATAAACAGTGTATTAGTGTTTGACAGCGAGAACAGCATCGTGTGCTCAGCTCATTTTGAAGCGCCATGCATTGTCTACGCACCCGGCGTTTTAAATTCAATATCAATTCAAACAAGAAATTCACTGAAACTATATCACGGATAAGGCGGAACTAGATGGTTTTCCAACTCTAAATGTGCCTGGCGTTCTTCAAGAGCAACGACCGCAACAGGCATGCGTTAATTGCCGAAGGAATGAGGTAGGCCTATCTGCTCTGTAGGAATGTGCACACGCCGACGCGGCAAGCAGAAGATCCCGTTTCAACGGTTTAATGCATAGAGCCAAGAACTGATGAGCCCCCTTCATCTGTTCTTGATAGAGATGTATATCTCAGGAGTTGCAGTACCGTTTATTTCTGCTAACGGCCCTTGTATATCGCTGTCACTGTTATCAAAATCGTTGTCTTGTTTTCATATTCATAGTCATTGCGATGCCTTGACAACTAACCATAGCCTAATAATACCAAGTCTGTACCCTCCCGTCGAATCCCATATAAAAAACGTGCCGATTTCTGTTGTTCGTACAAGCAGCGAACCTAACGGATGTCCCCGGAACTTACAGCTAACACACGCATCGTTATGACGTCAAAAATTCTCCAACCAATGGGAAAACGCATTGTCAGTTAGCTATGGTTCGCTTCGAGTGGTCGTAAGCGATCCGAGATATTTATTTTAACTGCGTTAATGTTTCGTTTAACGGCAAAATATTTAAACATCCGAAAAAGAATTAATTTATAGCTTGCTTATATATAAGAAAGAAAAAGAAGAAGCCGTAATATATTGTGATTGGAAAGTTAAAGCGAAGTTCCTTGATAAATACACGCGATCTAATTCAAACGTGATTGTGGGGCCGTCCGCTAGGTGGTTGGGCATGCGCAGATGGAAATCAGGAATCAAAGGAAACCCCGGAGTGTACAGACTTCGTATTATTAGGCTATGAACTAATCGCGATAGCGCCTGCGATAACGTACAATATGTGTGACGTCACGAATACGAAGCTCCTTCGCACTTCTCTGGAATCTGTGACGTAACAGTTGTCGAACCATGTCAGTGTCGATCGCGGCGGGCGGCGGCCCATGAAAGTTTTTTCTATATTTTATTAATTTTGAGTTCTAATTGAAAATTTTTATACATGCTACCTTGTTATTGAGACCTTCACCTTTCATTTTAAGCAAAATTATTTTGAGTGTGGAGTTTACCTTTAAGTAGGCTACATTAATTTATTTTTTGTTTGGTTTTTATAAATTCTTTTTAGTTAAAATCAATACATAACATGAGGTTATACGATATATTTTTTCTGTTTATGATTAGCTTTATATGTTTTTCAATATTTGTTCCAATTTATTAAGCTACTCCCCTACCAGGCACAAATGAATTCAACCTAGCGAAAAACCGATAAACCAATACCCTCATTAATATCAATCAATTCATTGTTTTAATTAATATTAATGAAATTAATTAAACAATTTAATTAAAATAGTGCTTGTTAATAAAAAATGATTGAGTTGCTATCAAGCCTTTTTAGGTGGTTCCTACGTAATTAATGTTCATTCTGAAGTTTAATTTCTGATTAAACCCATTTTAACTGTTCAATAACCTAATTAATTGCATGGTTCGATAACGAACAAATATACATTAAATCACTTTTTAATATTCTCTAAAAATAATCTGCTCTTTAAACCATGCGGTCGATAAGTTCTGGATACAACGCGCGACATTGTAACGTTACATAGCCGGATACATACAGGTGTCCTAAGAAGGGCTGACGGTTTTTAAAATGGAATAGTAGGCAAACGGTGACAGTTGTTAAAATTTTTTTGCAGGATATTAATGCGTGAGGTCAAGAATTTGCTTTGGTAAGTTTCCTTGTGTTCTGTGCATCATGTCGAAGCTGAAGATTCGAATAACATCAAATTTTACCAAAAATAAGGCAAATCTGTTAACGAAATACGAGGGTTGTTCGAAAATAAGTTTCGTCATTTTTTTTCACTCGGAAACTTTATTGCCAAAAAAAAATACATAGCATCATGAACTATACACCTTGCACAATTTTTCGACATAGTCGCCACCGACATTGAGACATTTGTCGTAGCGTGCAATCAGTTTGAAGAAAGAGTAGCAGGCAGACGTGCCCAAGGCTATTTGATCTTGTGTGAGCCTTGCTGCGTGTGGTTTTGCGTTGTCGTCCAAGAGCACAACACCTTCACTCAAGAGCCCTGGTCTCTTTCGTCGAATGGCAGACCTGAGGGTGTCGCAGTAGCGTGCCGCATTGATGGTCCCTTGATGGAGGAAATCAATGAGAATCGCACTTTTCGCGTCCCAGAACACTGTTGCCATAATCTTTCCTGCGGATGCGGAATTTTTTCTCACTGGTGAACTGGGATGCGGAATTTTTTCTCACTGGTGAACTGGGATGCGACCACGTTGTCAGTACACGTCTGTCTGCCATCGTGATTTGTACTCGAATAGCCTCGGGCACGCCTGTCTGCTGCTACTATTTCTTCAAACTGATTGCACGCTACGACAACTGTCTCAATGTCAGTGGCGACTATGTCGAAAAATACTTTATTGCCGAAATACTTTTTTGGCAATAAAGTTTCCGTGTGAAAAAAAAACGACGAACCTTACTTTCGGAACAACCCTCGTATGATTCTCACGATAGTATTTATGTCTTTTACCAAGAAGTAGCGCAGCTTTACACAGAAGGACTAGTGGGAATGTGCTTACTCAAACTAATATACAGGTTTCGGGGAAAGAAACAACATTCATGCTGTTTACAGAGATTTTTTCTTCTGTTCCATTCTTCTACCGAAATACTTAGTTACTTCGGAATTGTGATATCTTGAGCTATTTTTTCTATGGCATCACCCTTGATGTATAGGACTCGGGTTCAGATGGCCACTCAACCTCTGAATATTCCCACTTTCAAAATATTCATGAGCCAGCCTAAGGCTGGGCGCACACTTGCTGCAAAAGCTATCAGGACGCTGCGGCATTTCAATCTGCGTCTTATCGGCGTTCCAATGTACACTTTGCGATGAAAACACGGTGATAGGCCACATTTTCGTAGAGAGAATTCACACGATAGGAGATACGACGCTGCGGCAGATGTGCACTCCCCTGTAGACAAATGAGCGCTGCCAGCTATCGGGGTATAGGAATGTGACGCGCGTCTCACAGGAACCTGCGGCGACCTTGATAACTATCAAGAGTGACGTCGGCGTCCCGTGTCAATTCCAACAGCAGATGCTCTGCGTTTCTTCTAATGCGATTGAAAATGACGCAGCGTTCCGATAACTTTTGCAGCAAGTGTGCACCCAGCCTTATACAGGTGGGTATTATCGTGATCACACAGCTCCTCTGAAAAGCCTCACATCCCTTCCAGCATCTTAGACTAGTCAGGGTACCTCCTGGAATCATACTTAAAGTTGCCACCCCAAACCATAAGTTTATCATTGTAATAGAAGATCAAATTTTTGATGGGCCCTCTCTCTCTCTTTCGAGGTGTAAGTACGTTGACAATCAATATATTGTACAATCTCATTCGAGAACCCTCATACTGATCAGAGTAAAAGCCTGATGATATTTACTCTTCTATTTCCATTAGTGCAATTCAGAATTGGGCTTTTTCGAAAAGGAGTGAATAGCATCAAAAGCCAGAGAGAAGTCATCTGCATATTGATTGAATGGTTCGAGAAGTAGAGATCTCTAAAGAGAATTGCCTGGCTGTCGACTCCCAATTGTGGCAAGCAATCCAGATAACGGTCTTCTTGACCTGTTATGTGGCTCTTCGACGTCCTTGTCCTAGATTTCTGGTTATTGTATTATTTTCTTGAAACTGCCTCCCTCCAGTATATGAAGAGAACTTGCTTGGAAACATTCAACGACCTTGCTATATAGAAAGGTCTCCCTTTTTTCTACCAATTGCTCTCCATTTTCAAAAGTATTAGACTGTAAATTAAATGATAGTTTCAATGAAAGTCGAAATCTAGTTTAAATTGCTGATCCCCGTGGAAACATTCGCTTTTATTGTGAGGAATTTTGCATACATTTTTAATAAACAGTTTCCTAGGAAGAAAAATGTGGGGCTTTAATTACTGAACGACCGCCGCCCGTTAAAAATTTCTATATTCAAATATTTAACTTGCCAATCTATTTATAATAAGGCTTTTCAGTGGTACTTCATATTGGTAGAATATGATTAAGCAGAGATGATGAAAATCCAAATTCTTAGCAGTAAAAAATGGGAATTTCTAATTCGTAATACGCTAATCGGCAGCTGAATTAGAAACTTTGATGCAAATAGACGCAGCGATCACCTGTGTCCTATTAATTAATACAAATTATTTTTGATGATGATGACGAGCATAATCACATGGCTGCACAGGAGTAATCGACAATACTCATTCTCAAAATTGGGAAAAATAAAAAATCTCTCAGAATTTGAAAATGAGTTCAAGATGAGTACCCGTCTATGAGCAGGGAATTGCAAAGAAATGTTGGCACAAATAGCCGCAAAACCACATGGAAACTACCAATTTTGGAGTAGAACAGGAAAATTCATTTTCACTTGTGTAAGGGACAACTTCAATGGATATTAGACGATTGGAAAATTCACATGGTCTGACGAGTTACGTCACACTCGGTTTCGTATTGAAAGTCGACAGAGACCCAGAGACGTTTGTAGTTTAGAGACTGGGCATTTTATGATTGGCCCATTCAGATTCTGTAATTCCTGTTGAGTGGCGCCTTCTGAAAGTCTGAGCAATGTATACGGGGAACGTTCATGAATGACGTCATACAAGAATCTGCTGCAAGTTTATTTATTTATTTATTTATTTATTTATTTATTTAAATCGTATAAAAAGAAAAGATCCTGTCCAAGGCCCAAATGGCCACATGGCCGACGAGAAGGGTCCTTGGAAGGACAAAGTAAAACAATATAATAACTAGTAAATACAAATAAATAATAAAAAGCTATATAGAAAATAACTAAACAGAATAATCCAAAAGGTTAACGAGGGTTAGTAAGTGTGTTAATCGATAGAAGATAGATTTTCAAAAGGCGTTTGAACATATGACAGGAAGGAGAAGACCGAATGGCTTCAGGTAAATCAGACCACCATTTAATTCCTGCGTAAGAAACACTGCGTTGTTTATAATTACTTTTAGCAAGGGGAAGGCGAATAGAATTAGCTGACCGAGTAGTATAAGAATGGTAGTGATATTGATAAGTAATTATTAAAGGAGTAGCTAGTGATAGATGGGAATTTACGAGTTTATAAATGAACAGACAAAGTTGAGAAATGTAAATTTGGAAAATTGTTAAAATGCCAAGTGATTTGAAGTGGTGCGAAACAGATGTAGGTCTACGAACATTCAAGAGGCATCTCAAGAACCACTTTTGGAGTCGATATAGACGAGAAAGACTAAAGTTTGAAGCGGAACCCCAGAATTGAATACCATAGCATAAAGCAGAGTGGATCAGAGAGTAGTATAGAAGGATTAAGATATCAGAAGTTAATAATTGATATCATACCCTTACCATTACTGCTACCCTCCCACAAAATTTGTCAGCCCAAAATTTTCCTCATATTTTTATTTGGAAAATAAGAGTAAAGAATTGAGGCTTTGCAGGTACAACATAGGTCAACATGATTTGGTATTATGGATCCAACCGGTTTCGGCTTTGTTTCTTGCCTTCATTAGGGTTAAATTCATTCGAAACCGCTTACTTCAATAATACGAAATCATGTTGTACCTGCAAAGCCTGAATTCTGTATGTCAGAAAATACAGTAGAAGAGAAAATCTCATCGATGAAGAGATGAGAGCAACGGAAATGAGCAGACTTTAAGCAGCAACTGTCACAAGGTCAAACCACGTCATACAAATGTAACTTTGCCGCCAGCAGTAGGAAGTTAAACAAACACACAAGCACTTCCCATTTCTTGTTCGAAACTAAAACTACTACAGTAGCGCCATCTGAATAACTGAGCAACATCTTTGAGCCCGTTGCATGCCGGGAATCGTGAAACGCATTACAGGAAGTAAAAGTTAATGCCAAGTCTCCTTTTACAAACATATCTCAGAGACCCTTTTACAGTCCAAGAGTGTGAAGGAGGCATCATTGTCTTGGGAATGTTTTGCTGACATGGAAAAATCCATTGGTAATGGTAGAAGTCTTGCGAACTCTAAAGTTTACCCATAGCGGATCAAATGCATCCTGCAATGTTACATTTCTATCCAGAAGGAGATGGATGCTTAGATACTGACAATTGCACGTCGCGCAAAAGTAGTTCATAAGTAGCTCGAGGAGCATCATAGCCATTTGTAGCATCTTCTGTGGTCCGCTGGAGTCATCCACTTCCATCCAATCTAATCGATTTGAAGACAAGTCTCTTAAATGCTTCGTATTCTTTAGATGTAGATTCACTTAAATATTTTGAGAAACCCATGCCCAATCGCATACTTCCTTCCTGTAATTTTGACGAAGGGAGGTCCAACACGATATTATTAATAGCAAGTTTCTAATTCAGTCGTCGGCTTGGGTTTAACTATTTAAATTTATTCCTACTAGAGATCTATGTTTTTAATTATTTTGTTCTTTATTTTTCATTGGAGAAAAATCTTCCGTTGAGCAGCAACTTGAAGAAGCGCCTAAAATCGTTATCACTGGCTGAGAATATGGCAGTTTCATGAGAAATGCCTTCCAGCATTTCGGAATGGAAAATTGATTTCAGTTAGTCAATAACAGTCGATCATTTGTAATCGTTCCGAGGAAGAAACCCGCGCTTTTGTCAAATCTCTTCATCCTAACTTTTGCAAGACTCGAAACACATAGTGACATTCACGAAAGAAAGCAAAACTTGTGGAGAATTAAAATTTGATAAATACTTAAAAAGAGGACTTAAATATCCAATTTGAGACGGCTTAGCCATTTCCGATATCGAGTTTAAGCCCTTTCAATTTCATTGTCTTTTATTTTAAAAAAAAAAAAATCTTTTCAAATGCTGACGGGGAAAAAAGCCATTTAAGACAGCTTACGATTGAAAAAATAAAGAAAGAAAATTTTATGGTGCTGAAGAAAAGTTTTAACACTAATTGGTTGTTCGGGGGGAAATCCAATAATATCTAGAAATTCCAAATCAATAACGTTGGTGAGATATTTTATTTTGTAACATCTTAATTCATCTGAAAATTTAAAAATTTTTTTATTCATTCATACAGGGTGAATCAAAAGTCTGTACACTACCCCCCTTCTATCTTGGATACAAATGTAGTTATGCAAAGTCCAATAAAGGGAGTGAATAGGGTGCTCTTTCTCATGGTGGCACTTACAGTGTTGTCAATATGCAAATTAGGACATATGCAAGTCTTAGCAACTAAACCGTAAGAGATACACAAAAATAAACAATTACAAACTTGTTCAGCATCAAATAAGCAACAAAACGAAACAAAAATTCAAATTCCGATGAACGGATCATCCAAAAACCTCATTGCAATCTCTGCAATTGGACAATCGGCTCTTGACTGTTGGTAAGCAACAAACAATACAAGTGTACAAATTAAGTGTTTACAATGAATCCAGAAGGTGTTCAATGTGATGTCCACCTGCACCATAACATTCTGCATGGGATTTCAACGATGACGTTACATGTGACTGGTATTATTGCCATTGTTGCAGAGATTGCAATGAGGTTTTTAGTGATCCGTTCACCATGAGAAATATTCACTTCCTATTCAGTCCCTTTATTGGAATGTGCATAACTACATTTGTATCCAAGATAGAAGGAGTTACATTTGCTGTAAGAATATATTACAGCATCTTCGAGTTCGCTATATTTAATATTCCCAAAAGCAAAAAAATACTTAAACATTTCGTTCATTTTAAAATACAATGCATAATATTTTGATAGTTCGTTAGAGAAAACAAAGAAAATTGAAGCAATC
The DNA here is from genome assembly GCA_023313115.1 of Rhysida immarginata. Classification (NCBI taxonomy): domain Eukaryota; kingdom Metazoa; phylum Arthropoda; class Chilopoda; order Scolopendromorpha; family Scolopendridae; genus Rhysida; species Rhysida immarginata. The sequence goes on along the minus strand of JAHWFO010076721.1, from coordinate 1,038,016 downwards.
TATAAATTGGATTCAAGCTTGAAAAAAAGAACTTTCCATTGTAAGCTTTAGAAGTTTGTACTTAAAGGAAACCTTTATTTAACTTTCTCAGTTATTGAATTCAATTTTTCTGTTCAATGAACTTTTAAAGCAGCTTTATTTATTTATATCAAACGGATTTCTGTAAAATTAAGTTCTAGAAAATCATTTAATTAGGTTTTCACTAGAGCCGTATTTGCTTTAGTAATCAACTGAAAATCTTGCTTCGTGTTGAGGGCGAATAAACAAGCGTTGCATTATTTATTTCTCGTTAGAAAATTGTGTTTCTAAGAGGCTTTATTTTTAAAAAATATTTTTCCAGTGCTCTGATATAAAATTAAATTATCCATAAAAATGAAAAAAAATAACACACTTCCTTACGAAATGTAAACATATCACAACTTATACCATTTTCCACCGATTTATAAATTATTCATATACGCTCCTGGAAAATAAATTTAACAAAAATGTGTTTTCACCCTTAGAAGATAATTACGGATACAAGCGCAACATTAACATTTACTTACGCAAATTACATGTCTGCTCAATAATGTGAATATGATCAAAAATATTAAAAAAATAAATTGTAGCAATTGAATACAGTATTTCCTACTAAGAAAATGAATTAACAAATATTCTTCTAAATATAAAAAAAATTAATAACAGTAAGGCAGGTCCATGTGCTTAATTCATTTGAGTAATTACACTGAAAATTTACTATCCAGTTACCACAAAAAATATCATTGAGGAACAGAACATGTTTTATTATGCAAAACACATTTTTACTGAATATTTTTGTATTGATTGTAACAATGGTCAAAAAAGAGAGATTCTAATCTTTGGAAAGAAAAAATTAATATGTTATATCTGTAAACTCTGTACTGACACAGGTTTAAAATTAAAAGTATTATAACGTGTCCTCCGTTTGTTTTAAATGACTTATTCCAAAAATTTCAATGATTTGAATGTTTAAAACTGTTCAGACCAGTGTTTCAAAGGTAAAGTAACGTCACCCAAGAAACAGTTATCAGAGTCTGTAAAATGGCAAGTTATTAATCAATTAAGTTATACAAATGGAAAGTCAAAATAAAGTAGCCAGTAGCTTAGGATGTTCGAATATTTGGAAGAAATATCAAGCAACTGGGAAGGTTGAAAGGCAAAAAGTCAGTGGGCGACCAGAAACTGCAACACCCGACAAGACAACATACGACAAACATGCAGAACTATGTATGAGAAACGCAACGCTCGCAGAGATGAACTAAGAATAGGGTAGATCCGGTATCAATGTTTCCAGTAGAACTCTTAGAAATCGATTTCACGCAATGGGATTTCGCTATTGCATGAAAGCAACAAAACCATTTCTGACAAACAAACATAAGAGAACTCGTCTGGCATGGGCCAAAGAGCATGAACATAGGAAGCAAGTCATCTTTAGTGATGAAAGCAGGATAAGTGTCAGAGCAGGCGATGATATAGGACAGTTCGTTTGGAGAACACATACCGAAAAATATAAATGAACATTTATATAAATGAATATTAAAAAACAGTTCGAAGATGCCGATGTAATATTCCAACATGAAAACGCATCTTGCCACAACGCAAAGAAAATGAGCGAGTTTTTAACACCCCATGAGATTTCAATACTAGACTGGCCATTATGCTATCAAGACATGTTGGACTGAATTAGACAAAGTTTTCTATCAAAACCTAATAGAATATTTGCCGAAACGTGTAATAGCAGTGTTAAAAGCTAATGGACTCGAACTAAATATTAGTAGATAAATATTTTGCAATGTTACTTTTTTTTCCACGGAATATAGTCATTAATTAAGCTCCTAAGGTTGGAATCTGGATTATTTTTATCCATTGTTACAATCGACATTAAATTATGTAAAAATGTGTTTTTCGTAGTAAAACATTTTCCTTTTCTAAATGATATTTTTATGGTAATTGGATGGTAAATTTTCAGTGTAATTATGGCCTGTCTTGCTGTTATTAATTTTTTTTTGCTAGGGATAGTACTTACCTATATGAGAATGTGATTTTCCAACTTAAACATTTAAATAAGATCATTTAACGTTCTTACACCAATTTACATGAATGTATCTCATATAATTAGAAAATGCGCAAACGCAAAAATATTTGTGCTGAAGAAAGCGTTAAAATCTTAGCATATCATGAATGCGGACTGATATTAATGGAAATCTCAATCAAAGACATGACGTTCAGCTAGTGCAATAAAACAAATCAAATCGGGACATGAAGGTTCAAAATCAAAACTAAGTGATTAAGATAGGAGAATAATAATCCTCTTGGCTAAACCTGACACCATAAGTTCCGTCAAGAATCTGCAACTCGATAAAGAAAAAACCAGCTATGTCACAACGACACTTCCATGCTTGCCTTTCTTGGACCAAAGAACATGAATCTTGGTTTTTGGATGGGGTGACGTTATCTTCACAGACGAAAAACGTTTTAATTTGGATGGACCAGACTCAAGAATGTACTAGCATGACTTGAGAAACGATGAAAAAGCATATTTAATGCGCAAACAGAGTGGTTCTGGAGGAATAATAGTTTGGGCGGGTTTCGGATATCATGGAAAAAACGTATATCATAGTTGTTGACGGACACATCGATCAGTACAAATATCAAGATCTTATTGGAGAACACTTGCTACCATTAGGGTCTCTAATTAGCAGTGGAAACTGGATCCTACAACTAGATAATGCCCCTGCACATAAGACAGCTTCGACAATGGACTGGTTTCAAGTGAATGGGGGTGAAAGTTTTGAAGTGGCCATCATTACCCCTGACTTAAATCCCCAAGAAAACTTATGGGCTTCACTAGTGCGACGTGTTTATTCAAATGAAACATAATATGCGTGCAAAAAAGACCACATCACTGCCGTTAAAAATAAGCTGGGGTAAAATTCCATTAAGTGAACTACAAAAATTAATTCTATCAATGTCGAACAGAATGAAAGAAATACGTAAAAGCAAAGGAAAATCAACTGATTATTAAAAACAAAAGTAATTGCATTAAGTCTGTTAATGCCAGTTGTGTTTATTTTTGTTAATTCATTTTCCAAGTGGGAAATACACTGTTTAATTGTTATAATTTAGTGACGCACCTTGTTCATAGTACACTCCATATTATTGAGCAGACATGTAATCAGCGTAAATAAATGTTAATGTTTGCGCTTGTATCCATGATTATCTTCTAGCAGTGAAAATACACCTTTTGCTAATTCATTTTCCAGGAGTGTAGAGTTCCCTATTTCAAAAGTAGAAATAAACGTCAGCCTCTTTTCTTTGCCGATTGCTTAAGCTTATATGATTGTCCAATATATAGAATAGTTTACAGTTCTTGGAGCCAAGCATCATGACCATACCAGGCAGATCTCTCTCAGGAATCTTTGGCAACTGAGTAGAAGAAAATTTTTACATAATAGGTAAACTTAAACTAATAACATGCTATAGTTTTTACAAGATAAAAAACAATATCAAAAAAAAAACAAAAAACAAACACTAATTCATTTTTCATAACGTGCGCTTTATTTTACATACTCTATTTTTTATAGACAGCTATAAATTTTATAAACAATTTAGGAATATAGCACTATAAATAAAGCTGACGGGATAAGGATAAAAGAATACAATGTAATAAGCGCTGACACTTTTTTTTTCAAATAGATAGGGTAAAGAAAGAAGTGGTGGTGGTGCGTAGTTGTCTAAAAGCATCTGAGAGACCCTGCTTGGTGGGTAGAATGGTGGTGGAAGAGAGTAATGAGAGATTTTTCTTCTTCACTCAGAAGAGGAAGGAAAGGAGAGAGGACAGTAAACATCCATCTTGGGGAATGTTTGCTTTGATAGGGGAGAGGACGTGAAAAGATAAATATCGCTCTTTCTCTCATTAGATACGAGAAAAAGAGGGAGCGCGAGTGAAAAATCACGTGATGAAGTTTTATGTCTTTGCCGCTGTTTATTGTGCAACGAATTTGAAGTTACCGCTTTTTAGGTAATATTAACCATTTCTCTTTGTTTCAGTTGTCGCAATTTATTGCTTTTAACTGAGAGGCAACTCTATGTTATATTTTAGTGTTTATGAAGTATCACTCTCACGTATAAAATAAATAAAAGGGGCTGATAAGCTCCATTTGAAATATAAAAAAAATGACTGTAATATATTTTAAAAGTTAAGAAACGAACATCTACACCATCAAATTCTTGGATCTTTTAAGCTTTACGAAATTTCTTTTCAAGGTAAACATTTCTGTAATATTTATTGATCACAGCAATCTAATTTTTATCTTAATTTAGCAACTGTGTTGAATTAAATTACACAAGGTATCTCACCTAAAGTGAACCACTAGCCAACTTCTAAAATACAAATCTGACAGAGTATTTTCAATGGAAGAATTATTGTACTTTCATGTGAGGGGTTTTTATGTGAATTCCATTTCCAATTTTCAAAAAAAATCTAATGGATTGGTCGAGAAGGACCAGTTGAATGATCTAACTCCTCTCGACTGTTTTCTTTGTGTGTAAGGTGGGGGGGGGGGGGGGGTTAAAGATATAGTTTACAGAAGTGGGCCAACAACACCTGAGGATCCGGAGCAGCGTGCAATGCGTTGGAGGAAAGAACGATACCTCATTCAGAAAGGCCTTGTAACATCGCTTACAGATGTGCATAGAGCAAGAAGGACATATGTTTGAACATTTATTATAACATATTTATTGTACAACCATTGTTTTGCATTACTGTAAAGATATGTTCAAATTTTGCTCTCAGTTTGCTGTGTTTAGGAACAATTTCTGTTTTTTTTTTTTGCCTTTTCTTTAAATCCAAACATATCTCACTTTCACTACCTCTATATCCTAAACAGTTGGATCAATTGAAAAACCACCAAGAATATAACATTTTTCAAATGTTGTGTGCAATCTGAAAATACCATTAAAAATGCATTTAGAGAAAAATAATGCCGTTTCCAAATTATCCAATTGTTATAAGCATCATTTATTAATTAGTTTTTATTGTTAATAGTATTCTCTAATCGGGTTTTGCTAAGGCAGATTTTCTAGTTTATACCATTTTCTTAACAACTATGACTGGTATATAATGGACCGATTTCATGATTAAAGTAAAATAAAAATGCAGACACCATATTAAACTGAATACTTACAGCGCAAAAGAAGAGAGGAGGTCAGTCCACTTGTCCACAAGAAAAATTTATTCTTCATACCAGGTGTTTCAAAAATGACCGGTATATTTGAAAAAATCAATAAAAACTAAACGGGCAGCGATAGAAATACACCGTTTGTAATGTCGAAAGTTTGTCTGCCTGAAAATCTACTGTTGTCCCAAGCATATTGCAACACACGGTGTATTTCTATCGCTGCCCGTTTAGTTTTTATTGATTTTTCAAATATACCGGTCATTTTTGAAACACCCGGTATACATAATCAGTCACCAAGTGACCTTCTTCAGTATGATTATCATGACTAGCATACTGAAGACGGTCACTTGGTGACTGATATATATACATACATGAAGAATAAATTTTTCTTGTAGACAAGTGGACTGACCTCTTCTCCTCTCTTCTTTTGCGATTTCATGATGTCGATACCCTTTGGACATTCATTCAAAATGTTGTAGAAATAGCATACTTGAACCATGCTCCCTATAAAAAGATGTCCTGGCAAAAATCGAGTTTCCTGTCTGGTTTTCTCAACGTGCAATATTTCTTTCGACACTTAAGGCAAAACAGCATAAAATATATAACGCTACATATTAGTTTCGTTCATCAACCTTGAGTCTGTTATACTATTGAAAACTTAATACAACTGTAAAAACAGCTAAATTTCCTGTTAAAGGCGCAATATAAGATTATATTAACAATGAACGTTTACCCGTCCTCATGAAACCTTTCTTGAAATTATTGGAGGGAACCAGGAAATAATGTCGTTTTTTTTTGTGGGCTATGTTTGTGGAGCAGTTTTGAAGTGTGTGTAAATAAAGTGCATGTATAAGTGAATTAACCATTTTCCTTTAAATTTTGCAGGCGTTTCTGTCTTCCAGTTTTGTTTTGTTTTTTTGCAGAATAAAATGAGTGACATAAAATCCGAGGAGAATTATACTCGTCATAGCATGTTCTGTGAATTTCACAAGGGTAAGAAAGCAACCTACAGCAGGAAGGCTAATGGTAACTAGACAACAACCAGCTGCGTGCGGTCAAACCAGTGAAGATTTATCCAAACGTCTTAATATATCATGGTGTGGTCAATACCATCTTAAAGAGACCGGAAAGGTCTATAGATAAGGAATTTGGGTCCCCCACTAACTTTCATCTGACAACGAAACCCTCACTGGCAAAACTGCCCCAGCAAAAGATCAGATTTTGACTGGTAAGTTCTTCCTCATCCACGTTATTTCCCTGACATTGCGCTACCTGGTTTCTGTCTCTACAGCACTTGCTTAGTGTGAAATGATTCCAAAATGTTGATGAAATCAAAACTGAGCTTTCGCTTTTTTCTTTTTTTTACATTGTTCCTTTATAAAGTTTGGTTTCACAATGGGAAAGTGCGACTGATAATGGTTTTGTTGGTTTATTAGAATTTTTGACGCCGACTGCTAAGGTCATTTTGCGCCTTTTACACAAGTTATATCTGTACGCAGCCGGGGACAAACACGAACATCCATGCCCATGGCGGGATTCGAACCCACGACCAGGCGGACTCGAGAACTAGAAAGCTTACGCACTAGCTCTCTCGGCCACCTGGCCTGCCGATTGATAATGAGGATTACATAAATGATTAAGGACTACATTTTCTGTTTCAAACAGTATTTATTTTGTCTAAAAAACGACATTAGTTTCTGGTCCCTCAAGATTTAATTTCTTTTATCTTCAGTTTTTTAGCCGTTAAAAGAAAAAAAATGATCTTATTCATCCAATACAAAAATAGAAGTTTACTTCTATAGACTGGTAGCCGATTACTTTAGTATCTTTTCAAGTAAGAATTATCTTTTCTAAATGCTTCGGTCACTTTTATAAATCCATGTTATCTGTTTATCAGCATGGATTTCCTCCGAAACTGCCATGCTCCATCCAAAAAATCCGACTTCGGACCCCAGTAGCTCATTTTCTCCTATTAGAAAATCACACGTTAAAAATTCATTTCAGGTTTGATAAAGACACTTAAGTTTCTTATTTTCGGTAGAAGAAAGTGTCATTAAAAAGTTCCATCAACAAACCCGATCTTAGAACTGGTTAGCCTATTTCCAGTCGGCATCGTAGTTGATAATATCACGACAGAGCATACCTGAGTAAGTAATCGAGCTTTTGATGATCATTTTTATAAAGTCCAGTTCCGTGTCTTTTAAGAGGCCTGTAAGGGTGTCTGAAGCAAAGAAATTTCATTTCCTGATTAAATGGCATTCGTCTTTGTGAAAACGTCTTATTCGAGCTTTCCACATAAAACTAGGTTCAAAGAATATGTAATAGATAGAAATACACCTTCGAAAATATGCAGTGGTAAAGTTAACGTCATATTCTATAGAGTTTACGGAGACTAATTTTTTTTCCTAATCTTTACTTGGAAGCAATTATTAACGTATTTTTTAAAGCCATAAATTCGGTCAAAGGTAAGTAAGTTCCTTAAAACATTAAAAAATTATTAATTTATCCTGTTCTCGTATGTAACTATAAAATAAATACAAGACACTTTTAAAGCAGCAACAAAATTCTTAATTCAGTTTAATGGTGCGCAAAGAATAGGCAAATTACTGACTTCACGATACACTGAGTGCGGAATGCGCAGTCCTGAGAAATGTTTCCATTTAAATGTGGTTAAATTAAACCTTACATTGATGGAGTGATATGTAATGCAGATGCAAACACACACAAACAAACAAACAGATCACTGATGGCAAATCGATAAACGGAACTAAGAGCAAGCGTTAAGATCAACGTGAATGAACCTGTGCTATTACTGCATTTAAACTGAAGCACAGATTTATTGGGTGCGAATTAGTTTCTGAAATGAATGAAGTTGCAATGACAGCTTTCATCTGATTTGTATTACACAGCATGTTGGGTAAATAATCCGGTAGTTTTTTAATTATTTTAAAAACTTTGGCATTTCTACTTTTATATATTCGTTTCTTATGTATGGTACCATTCAAAAGATAATCAGAAGGAAACAGCCTTATAAAAAAATAATTGCACTATTTCGTTTCGCAAAAAAAAAAAAATGTGCGACTTCGAAAAAGTATCCAGCTAATCCTTCCCACCCCCAGCGCAAAAACTGTTTGAAAACTTCTGATTCCTAGAGCCTATTATCCTCCTACGCCTCCAGGGAGTTTTCACGAGTAAGTATTCGATGAAGCAAAAAGAGGTTCATTTAAATAATCAAATCCTAGGGCGATGATGACAATTTTATTCACTTTTTATTAGAGATGTGAAATAGAAAGAAAAGAGAAGAGAGAGGTAGATGGAGAATGAGAGAAAGAGAGAGAGAGAGAGAGAGAGAGAGAGAGAGAAGAATTTCCTGTTGTAAACAACTTTCGATCGATAGGTCAGAAAAAAGTACGAAAGAAAAAAAAACAAGTCAGAGTGAAATTTTTACAAATAGCATCCGTTACAAAGGAATTGAGTTGAAACATCTTAAGAAGGAAATTTATTATAAAAAGGTGGGGAGAAGGCAAGGAGTTGAAAGTCTTGAGAAGTATATAGGTGGAAACGAAAAGCAGCATTAATCTTCATTAGTGGGGTTCATTAAGGTGTCCAAAACTATTAACAGGTCGATTTTTTCCCCTAAAAATCAAGAGTTTTTTTTTAAGGTAAAGGTTCGCTTCGTCCTAAAGTGCTTGTTTAATTTTACTTGATTCAAAACATATCGCTGACAAATTTTTAACTTAATGAAGCACAATTAAAACAGCCATCCATCATATTAACGCGGCCTAGCCATTGTGCATTGGAAAATTAATAAATGCGCTTGCTAGATGGACTTTTGGAGCTCGTTGCACTAGCTGTTAAGCTCTTGCGGTGATGTAATTTATGAATCCTGTCAATAATTTTTATAAGCTTGGAACAAATAATCATTCCTAATTGCTCTAATTGTTGGGGTGCTAGATCTACGTTAAGAAGCTTCAATTGCTAAAGCTTGCTAAGAGTAAATTAAGAACATAACAAATGAGGTTGTTCTGTTCCAGTTGTTTTTTTCGAATGTTTTTAATTTTGACTTCAGATTCGGATAGAGCATCAAAAAGTAAATAAAAGTTATAATAGGCACACGTATCCTATCTATTCGGGAACATGCCTAAATTATTTGGTTATCTATTCTTTGATCGCCATGTTCCTGAATAGATAGGGCATGTGTGCCTATTATAACTTTTACTTACTTTTTGATGCTCTATCCGAATCTGAGATAAAAATCAAAAATGTCAAATAACATTGACAAGAGAACGACCGACTTCGCAAATACCGTAATAATGTTTTTAACTGGCTTGCGCTTTTAACATCGTTCTGGCAATGCAGTATCACGCATTCACAACTGGTTTATAACTGAATTCTCAAATACATAGAAAATGATTCAGGGTTATTCAAAATGATTCAGGGTTATTCAAAATGATTCATACAATTTAAATAAGGGTAATTCCATACCTATTCACTTTATTACTTAAAAAGAGGAATTAAGTCGATGACTACATGCTCTACAGTTGGATCTTACGCCGTGCGATTTATTCTTTATTTTATTTATTTATTTATTTATTTATTTATTTATTTATTTATTTATTGTGGATACAGAATATTAGATATGTTCTACCGTTATCCACAAACCAAGACGAGCTAAAAAAATCGCATTTTGCTGCCATGAAGTTAGTAACCGCGGATATGCTGACTAGGGAACATCACGGAGTGATAATAAAATTCCCAACCGAAATTAATATAGGTAGCATCTATATCCAATAATATATCGATTTTAAAAAAAATTACGTGCCAAGATTCATATTCAAATATTTTATAGGCACTGTAAATACCCACAAGCAGGGTGTAGAGGACATTCCCGAAACAGTTGAATAACTTTAGAACAAAGGGTGCTAGAGCCACAAAAGTCCGGTATATCTATAGGTAAGTGGCCGTGCCCGATTGAATAAAATAATTCCCAGCTCCCCTAGTGTAATCGCTGAGAAGTTACGAAAACTAACTTTTGAACCATGATACGTAGATAGAGAAAAAGTTGCAATTATAAAGTTGTAGAGCATCACTGATTTAGTACAAATCTACTCTTCATAATAAAACTAAAGCATAAACCTCATAAAACGGGGGAGAATAGTCCATGTATGGAATGCCTTCTGGACACCATATGTTGGAATATTCACGCGTAGAACAACAAACGTGCAAAAGTTGCTCATATTTAATACTTGCCACAATAGAAAATTGAATAAAATTAAACAAAATAATCATTAAATTTCAACCATTTCAGGACGTTCAAAACAAATGGAGAAAAAGATGAGAAGTGTTCATCTGTTCCTGATTCAACCCTCCATAAGTGCTAATAGAGATAAAACATTAGGTCCGAAGGTCCAAACAATATTTTTTTTGTGGTCGAAAATATTCAAAATGAAAACTCTGATTTAGAAAAAGTGGCCAAGAAAATTATCAAAAAATTGGTTCACAGGTGCATACTTTCCGCAAGTGGGAAATGAGATAGCCAACCTCCTCGATTCTTATTCAAGCCAAAATGACAATAAACTTATCGCATTTGTTACAAGATGAAAAATCAATTGAATTCTCACAATCCCCTTTGGAACAACTTTTAGATGTTTTTGCATTCCTTCCTTAGAAATAATTTTACAAAATTATTTCAGATTATGTGCTGGTGGAGCAACTTGGCGTCGAATTACGTTAGAGGGAAAAAATATTTAAATTCCGCTCGCTTATAAACAATCAATTTTCTTCTCCAAGATTCAAGACCATATTTTCACATGCACGTTTTAAGAGCGACTATCTCGAAGAACAACCGACTTTTGCATGTGAGCTCTTCAATCTAGCGTTGATAGAGATTTGATAGACCTTGTAATTTTTCTTAAAAATACACATTTATTAGATATGCACGGTGCACATTTATTAGAGTTGCGTTTTGGTACCAGAAGTGACCAGAAAAATCGATATATAGACTGGAGGGAATGTTCGGAGTGGCATTTAGTGGTTGTTTTGATTTATTTTATTCAATCTTCCATTGTGGGAAATATTTAGTAGGAGCGATTTCGTGCTTTTGTTGTTTTACACGTGATAAATCCAATTTATGGTGTCCAAGTGTTCCATACATGGACTACTGTTTCCCAATTTACGAGTTTTAGGCTTTTGTTTTCTTTATGAAAAGAGTGGATTTCTACGAAATCGGTGACGCTCTACAACTTAGTAATTGGAACTTATTCTCTATCTATCATGGTTCAAAAGTTAGTTTTCGTAATTTCTCAGCGATCGGAATATTCGATCGGGAATGGCCAATTACCTATAGATACATCTGACTTGTATGGTTCTAGCACCTTTTGTTCTAAAGTTATTCAACTGTTTCGGGAATGTCCTCACACTCAGCATGTGAGTATTTAACGTGGATATAAAATCTTAGAATATGAACCTTGGCACATAATTTTTTTTATAATCGATGCATTATTGGATATAGATGTTATCTGCATTAGTTTCAGTTCGGAATTTAATTATCATTCCGTGATGTTCCCTAGTGAGACAAGTATGGAAGGAATTCGGTTATCGTTTCGATATTGCTTGTGTAGCTTTGAGAAGCACTTAAATGATGAGAGATAAATTTGAATCTATTTTAGCTGAAGCATCACTTCAGTTAAATTCAAAGCTCTTGTCTTTAAATCGGGTGAATCACTCTGAATAACTCTAAAACGGATCAAAATTTCACTTCAAGAGGATAGATAACACGCTTATTTTTTATATTTACTCATGTTTAAGAAGTACGCTTAAATATTAAAAGCCCCTAAAGGTTTGTTTTTGAAAAGGTTTGTTTGATATTTGGATGTATCGGTTTCTAGATTACTGCATCCTTTCACATGACTAATATCTTAGCTAATTATCTATTAAACTAATGAAACTAATTATAGGAAACTAAACGAGGGAAAGTCTCTCGATGCAAAAATGTAAAAGGGGTTTAGGTAGATTAGAAGATATAAAAACTCTAAATATGAAAATATTACTTCATGACACACGAAAGAAGTATTATAACGCCTTTAACATAACCCCTTTAAATTTTTTGCCACACAAGTAGAACGCGGCGAAGGCTGTCTACAAAGCAGTGCTGTTCAATTCCTGTCCACTGTACAGAGGTTTTTCATATTCGCAAAGAGATCAAAATCCTTTGATTCGTGTCCGGTGAAATATAGCGGATATTCGATCGCTTCTCGTTGCCACTGTTCAGCAAGACTTTTCACAGTAATCACTGTATCATCCAAGATAATGGGTGCATTGCATAAACGAAAATGCTTGTTCATCACGGTACTTTCTGAAAGCATTGGCCAAGCTTCTTAACATCTCGTCTTCGTATACTGATCCAAAATATTTTACTCCGATTTCGTGAATGTGTCGTTTAGGGTGGTCGTAGTGAATTTCAACACTTCAACGATTTGAAGCACTTATGGAATATGTTTGTTTTACAAAACAATTTACAATATGAAGAGTTTATCTTTAATTCGTTCAAAGCAGTTTCTTTCAGCAGCTACACACCTTTGACAATTTTCATAATTTTTTTTGGAAATAACTTCGCTGCGTGAATCATCGCGATCTCTCATAGCATCTGTGCTGTTTCACTGCCGTTTCACCATATGCTTTCTCAAGGATAGTCAAACCTTGGATAGTCAGGGATCTAGAGTAATGATCGATTAAGAAAAAAAAAAAGGGAAGGTGATAATTTCTGGACGGGGAAGTATGATATTAAGTCGTGTCTGAGAATTCATCTTTCCTCTTTTTTTTTGCCATTCCTACCTATTCGACCAATGGGCTCTCCAAAATAGCCTCCACCCGGAGATCCGAACGGGAGGCTATTTTACGAGGCATGTTTTTTAAGTAAGTACCGTTTTGCGATTCCGCCGCCGCAGCGCTACGATCGGCGTTCCGCGCATGCGCGCTGGTTAACTACATCTCTTGTCTACACACTGACGCCATTACAGTCTGATTCTTCATTGTATACGTTGTTTACTGAGTGTTTAAGATGCCTCCGACAATCGTGAGTCCCGCCGATTGTGAAGTACGGGCTGTTATACGATTTCTTAGTGCTAAAGGCGTAAAACCGATCGATATTCATCGTGAGATCTGTGAAGTGTACGGACAAAACATTATGAGTGATGGAATGGTAAGGAAATGGGTGAGAGCATTTAAAGATGGCCGCACAAATGTGCATGATGAAGAACGGAGTGGGCGTCCTTCGGTCGTTAATGAAGATTTGGTGCAGAAAGTGGACGAAAAGGTGAGAGAAAACAGACGCTTTACAATTTCATCATTGTGCGACTGCTTTCCTCAATATTCTCGTAGTGTTTTGTATCGCATTGTGACCGAGAACTTGAATTACCGGAAATTGTGTTCACGTTGGGTTCCAAAAATGTTGACGGATTTGCACAAAACCCAACGTTTAGGCAGTGCATTGACTTTCCTTGAGCGGTACCACAATGAAGGTGAAGATTTTTTAGACCAAATTGTTACTGGTGACGAAACATGGGTGGCCTACGTCACACCAGAATCGAAACAACAATCCATGGAATGGCGACATTCATCATCACCCAAAAAAGTGAAGTTTAAGCAAACAATTTCCGCCCGGAAAATCATGTGCACAGTTTTTTGGGACAGAAAAGGAGTATTGCTAGTGGAGTTTCTGCCTCGTAATGAGACAATCAATGCAGCGTCTTATTGTGAGACATTGAACAATCTGCGTCGTGCAATCCAGAACAAAAGACGTGGCAAGTTGAGTAAGGGTATCGTTTTGCTGCATGACAATGCCCGTCCACATGTGGCTAATCGGACCAAAGATCTCATCAAATCTTTTAAATGGGAAACTCTAGATCATCCTGCATACAGCCCTGATCTGGCGCCCAGCGACTACCATTTGTTCCTGCACTTGAAGAAACACCTGGGTGGTCAGCGTCTTCAAGACGATAACGAAGTCAAAACATTCAGTGGTTAACAAGTCAGGCGGCAGAATTTTATGAGGAGGGTATTCAAAAACTGGTGCCACGTAATGACAAGTGCCTCAATATTCACGGAAATTATGTAGAAAAGTAGATTAAGGTACAGGCTTTCATGTAAAAATAAAATTATTGCGATATCTTTGCACGTCTTTTTTTAATTCCAAAACGGTACTTACTTAAAAAACATGCCTCGTAACTCCGGAAAAATTTACCCTGGAGAATGTCATTCGTCAAAGGTTTTAGGTTTAACAAGGAAAAGGATAGATGCAAGCAGCTTTCCGTTGCTTTCTTGCCCCCACAGTTCAGAATTCAATAGAACCCGTCCAACATCAATTGTTTTAGGCTTCTATTGATGCTAGCGACCTTGCTGTCAGCCACCACCATTGATTCTTTCGTCATGAATCTCTCCCTTATGGGAGGCCCTATACAGTGTAGCTCCATGAGTCCCTTGGGAAGAGAAATAATAGCACTTTTAATGCGTTGCGATATCATACAACATGCCTAGTTTTTGTGAACGTTACGTCCGTCAGGCTAGATGGTAGATTTAAATTTAACGTGTGTTTGAAATGGCGCCCATCAGTGGTCTGGACAGTCTGAAAGAGTAGGATAGCATGCTGGATGAAGCATCTTCATGAGTATACCTGATACCTCTCTTATATGCTTCTCTTCAAATCGGCACACGTGCGAACCCTTATCAATTTTGTATTTCAGATAGCCATATAATAATGGAAGAGGTGAACCATAATCCTGGACATCATTCCTACAGAGCTTGTTACCCGTACTATAAATAGTTTCCTGTGTAGGGTGGCTTAATTAGGGAAAGTTTAATTATAAACATCCTGTATTTTTGTACTACACGGTATTTATTAAATCATGCAAATATCAAGAGACTTCAGATATCCAACAAAGAATTACATCGAAACAAGTAAATGTAAACAAAATTGTCTTAACTTTTGAACGCAATAGCCTAATGGGCTTCACGTTTTTTACGGAAAAGCTTATCTTTTATAGCAAAATGAGAGAACGAATCTCTATGCGCAACTTTAAAAGCACGTTCAATTTATAGCTATAACATCGCATCACAAATTAAGGCTGAAAGGATCATCCTCCATTTATTTCATCGTCACTTTATCCCGTGAATAGAAATGGATGTTAGTGCTAATGTAAACTTTTTGAGAAAAAATATTACATTGTACAAGTCGTATTTCACTGCGTGTGACAGAAAATATCATGGGAATATATTTCGAAAGGTAACAACGAGTTAAAGTAGTTAATTAAAGTGTGAATTAATTCTATACCTGCGTGATAACATCTATTTCCTCCATATTAGATTAAAGCCTGTCACATATCGCTCAGTTTTTGTTATATCTTTGATAAATGGCTTAGGAAAATCCAAGCTAAAAGAGCATCAATTACCGTCAAGAGAGAGAATATTAATTTTGATCAACACACAGGCGTTGAGTGGAAACGAAATAAGGCGGGGGAAGAAAAATTGAAAGTATGGAGAGAGGAAGAAAAAAAAATATTCCGAAGGCAACTGTAATGATCGATTTCTCTTATCTGCTAGCGTTGTGAAACTTTGTGAGACTTTATTAATTCTTCTAGTCTGTTAATTCACAATAAGGCTAAACAATGACTTAAGAGATATTAAAGTCATTAATGTCTGTTAACGACGAAGCCGCTCTCTCTCTCGTTCTGCTTCCAGTAAACGATTTTATAGAAACCATTTTTTATCTTAACTCGATGGCAGTTTATAAAAAATAATGTCTCAAAGGATATGAACACTAATCTCACAGTGGAAGATTAATGGAGCAAAGGTTTAGCTATGGAGAGTACGTGGAAAAAATGCATAAAAAATAATATATCTTATTAAAATTAATCTTTAAAAGTCGATTACTAAATGTTTAATTGCTCGTGTTATAAGTAATTTAGAAATTTTATGGCTCATGCAAGTTATAAAAACTTTCTGCTAGTGAGATAGAACAATACAGATAATACAGTTATAATTAAAGTTTATCATTTGTATAGTTTAGCAGAATGCTTTTTCAACAATCTATTGAGACGGGAAAATGAAAAACGACTCTTTTAAGCTGCGTTTACTTTTTTCATGTAAGCTCAATTTTATTCAAAATACAATTTATCTTTAATTGTAAAATTATAACACGAAAACAGTACATAGTGTTAGCTTTGAAAATCATATTAGATTCAATGCTGTAATAATTCTTCGATCGATACGATAATCACGAAATTACATCGAAAGGTTCTTTAAACGTATACGAACATTCGCCACTAAACATGATATGATCAAACTAATTAATGCTGTCATCATTCCTTGTTTAAATTATAATAATGTCTTCTGGACCGCAACTTCTAAGTCCAACTTTAACAGCGTCAAAAATATGATCTGATGATTGCCCACAGAAGCAACCATACCATCAAGAAGTTGTTATGATCGACTAAAGACAAGATCCTACCCTGCACAGATCAGAGATCTATGAACTTAAATGTTGGACTTGCCAACTCGAATGTGTCGAAGAAGAATAGAAGAACATTTCAGGTATGTCAAAAACCATAAACCCGAGAAGTCAGGCTATGCACAATACATCCTGACAAAAAGGTAACTTCAAGATTATCCATACAATGGAGGATTATAGAAGATTCTCCATACATAAAATTATTTTGGAATCGGGGAAATTTCCAAACACCCATCGGACGACTTTATGAACTCTTTAGAGATAGAGGTCCTGCAAATTTATCCGACTGGATGGGTCTGCTTAATTTGCTGCTTCTGTTTGTAACCAATCAGAGATTCCCTTTTTCTAATTGGCCCATTATTTTTTGTTTACTTTATCTTCTTTTTTGAGTAACCAATCGGAGAAATTACTTCACTGTTTTCTCTGATTGGCCACTCACCTATTGGTTGGTTGGTTTGCTTTGTTTGGTATTATCGTCCTTTTCAACTGCTATGGTCATTTGTTTTCAGGACGGCGTTATAGGGGCCGCAAATTTTGCCTCGCAAGGGTTCTTTAACGTGCAGCCGGCAAACTACTACACGGGACCAACGGCTTTACTTCCCTTCCGAAGGAAGTGCGTGATCTCAGGATTTTCCCCCTGAAAAAATCCTCGTCGTCCTCGGCCGGGGTCGAACCCGCGTCCTCGGGCATCAGAGGCGATCACGCAACTCCTGAGCCACCGAAGCCGATCCACTCACCTATATTGGAAAATCTTTGCATACTGACTGATTGAAATGTACAGGGTGTCGTCCATAAGGACCCTATTGAAAAGTTGCCTACAGGCAAAACTAGTCATCAGAAAAGTGTGAAATTTTGTGGAGGACGTAATGAAGGTATGGGAATTTGTTTCAGCGATGAAGAAAAAATAGTTACGAATTTCGCCACCAGAGGGCGTTTTACGTTGAATGTAAATTTATGAAGGAACATGCGACTTTTAGCGTTGAGGACATTTGAAACATCTGGTAAGTGGTGACAATCCAAAAACTTTATCTGATCTTAAAGACAGCATTTCACGTCACGTGCGCAACATTTCGCTACACACACTTCGGTCAGCTGTGGAACATGCCATCTTGCGATTTCAGATATCTGAAAATGATGGCCATGATGTGAAACATGTTATGTTGTAATTTTTTGTGTTTTACACATGCTGAACTTGTTAAACTATTGTACACGTGTAATTAGTTATTAAAACGCTCTCTGGTGGCGAAATTCGTAACTATTTTTTTTTTTTTTCGCTGAAACAAATTCCCATCCCTTCATTACGTCCTCCACAAAATTTTACACTTTTTCTGATGACTGGTTTCGCTTGTAGGCAGCTTTGCAATAGGGTCCTTTACTTATGGACACCCTGTACGTCTGTGCCAATAAATGTCAAATTTTTGTAGTTTAGTGGATTTTGTGTCTCCTGGTTCTTCACACTGTAAGTAACCACAATCCCAGAGATTTATTCTAATTGTTTATTAGCAGTGGCATATAATTGTATTAGATTAGTCAGCGAGTTATCTAGAGCGATTAGAACATCCGATTTTAAGAAGGAGGAAGGAAAAATAATTTGACGAAGACGGGATTTGAACCCAAAATGAAAGCCCAACACCTATAAGAATTCTACCCTACAATTCAGGGATTTATAAACTGCATACAGTAGTGATAAACTTTTATGAATTTTTTTTCCTCAGAAAATTTTGAGAAGTGCATCGAATGGCTTTGAATGAATATTTAATTGGGTGAAAGCTATTCGTAGAACATTTTTTAAATCAATTCAGTGATTCAGAGTACATGGAGTCTCCTTATTAGATATCTTGCTTTTAATTCCAACCTCGATACATGCATGCATACAAGCTTGCATACAGTTTAATAAGCATTAAATACAATAACTTATTCTATGACTAGGTAATAATAATAATAATAATAATAATAATAATAATAATAATAATAATA
>JAHWFO010076721.1:980081-1019238 GCA_023313115.1 Rhysida immarginata | reverse complement strand
AATAATAATAATAATAATAATAATAATAATAATAATAATTTACAATAAAAAGTAAATTTTGGATAAAATTTGTAATTTGACTCTGTGCAATGAGCATTGGCTTAAAACTTGTTAACTCTGAACGATTATACACAATGCCTTACTGTGATAGGCAAAAATCAAATAAATATCTGATCGACTCTGATAATGGGAAAATCTTTTTTACCCGGACTTCTTATATGTGGACTCGGCTGTATTTCATCGAGTTCCTTCGCATAATAACCAAACCGTCAACTCTAACGACATTTTAACCTTGTATAGTAATGTCTTATTTCTTGAACTAATAATGAATATATTATTATATATTTTTTTACCTTACAGCATGTAATATATTCCAGTTATCGTAGCTTCCTTTTCCCGTGGACGGGCGTCATTCTGCCAATTGGAGTGACGAAACACCAATCATGGGGAGAATATACCAATCAGCGAGACGTCACACCAACCGGATAGAATGTCACGTGGAGTCAAGATTAACATACTTCAATCGACTCTGACAAAATTCGCGCTGATTCAGTCGGAAACGATGGACCGTGACAGACGGTGACTCCAATTTAGTCTTCTCTTCAGGCGCCGCTGAATCTCTTCGGAAGAATGGCACGATTCATGCGGAAATCATTCTTCAATGGATATGTTCAGAAACTTAATATAATGCTTAAGGTTTTTATTATTATGTATAACTTATGTATAATTTATGATGTATTCCATATTCAATTTTACACCATTGTCATTTAGTGTATAAAAAACCAAAACATTTTTATCAGAAAGTACAGGTTTAGATTATATTATTATTAATACAAGAACATTTCTGTAGAATAACACAATAATATAAAAGGAAACAAGGAATAAATCACGAGTTAAAACAAAAGATTTGAATTCGTGTGAAGTAAACTTCCGATTTGGGAAATAGAATTCCCCGAATCATCAACAAAAGGAAAAATTCGAAAATATAACTTAAATGATTTCATTACCAAAATGTTAATAAATGCATAAATTAATAGAAAGAAGAATAATTTTAATATTACTACCTGATGAGACCCAACGGGTCGAAAGCTAGATCGTACAGTAATTTTTATGTGATATCCGAAAGTGACAGATTAATGATTTTAAATGCTGACTAACTGCTGCGTTTATAAAAAGGCTTCATATGTATATTTTAATTTTCAGTAATCAGAATCTTTAATTTCACACAAATGCATTCAAGCTTATGCAGACTCTGGTTAATCCGTCACCGGATAATCTAGAGTCTACTGTGCCTACTTAACTGCCCTCTAAAATGTATACACATCTGTGACTATTTATATTACTTACATTGAAATGATAAACGTGGGATATCTAAACGGGAACTGATGGGTCAAAGACTAAAACATTTGATTTGAATTTCTAATTTGAGTGCTACTATAGTATGGGTAAAACCATCAGTTTGCCAACAGGAGATAATTACGCCAGAATCTGTGGATAACTTCGAATATCAGAATGAATAAAAAGACCACTATTCCACAAGAATTTTTTTTTTATTAAGATAGAAATTCCTATCTCCACGAGTTTTGTTGGAATGAGCTTCTGCAAGCATTTTATGAATTTGAATGCAATTTGTCACTATATATTCATTTCCTGCATTCACACCTGGACTTTTTTCTGCCAACCTTGGTGAGTTACTGACGAACATGGAGAAAGGTTTCGCCAAGATATTTCTACCATGGCGAGATGGTACCAGGGAAAATGAACCCGTAATTGCTAGACTCTTCCAGGTGCCACATACAAAAAAATGTTTTTGGCAAAACGGGTCTAATAAGCTGAAAGCTGAAATTACTTAACTGTTTGCCGCCTTTCATAAAATATTTGAAATTACTTAACATGGGATAGTGTAATGATTTTTCGATTGAAAAATGGAAGGAAAAATTCTGCGACCTGGATTCGAACCAGGAACCTCGACTATCATGGCCGACGCCTCTACCAATTGGGCTATCGCAGACACCTGGACAGCCAAGCTGTCTCCCATTGGGCTTTCAACCGTGACAACTTGGTTGTCTTTAAGACACCTCCAGTTTATAATCATTATTATTTAAATGGGATAGTGTTTTACGTAATATGCACATCTTGCGAAATAGGCGTAGAAATTGGAAATACTTAATATGACAATTTCTAATAATTGATGCGTGATAGAAAAAAAATCGTTTTCATTTTTGTAATCAGCATTAAAAATAGTACAAGAAACACCTAATTTGGTTCCGTGAGCATTTTGGCTGTTGACCAGTGTTATTGCAGGAGGGAACTGTAAATGGCAAACGAACAATAGAGTATTGCAATTCTAATTCTATCAAGATTAAGACAAGAGTACTTCCCCATAAAATAATATAATAATGAATTACCTGTGGTAACACTTGCTGAGGCTCGTGTTTAGTAAAAAAAACTAACGATGTGTCTTAGTCATGTGGTAGTGCTGATAAAGTACTTTAAAATTAAACACGTCAATTGAACAGGTTTCAATTTAACCTGTCTGTTTAAAAAATTTTATATTAAGCAATTCTTATAGTACCTGGAGAAGTTTTTAAACTGCAATCTCCAACGTTTTGAAATTGGAAGGTCCTTCAAAATTGTAGAGTGTTTAGAGAACCCTGAGAAGTCTACTGATGTCGAACATGAAAACTGTTTCTCTCGCTAGGGCCTCTCTCAGGTAGCTTCTTTATTAAACATTTTTGAATAATGAAATAATATTTATGAATGTGAATTCATTTCAGGTTCTTATATTTGTTTAGTTTCGTTTTGCGAAAACAAAATATTTAAATAAGCACAGGCACAGCGAGCAAGCGAGCGAGCGAGGAAAGAGAGCAAATACAGATCCTCGTAAAATTTTGTGTATTCGAAACGTATTTAGTGTATTATTACACACATATGATGATAATTAAGTACAATTAATTTGACATCATGTACATTTGACACTGTTTATCTTGTCCTACTTCAGAAGCATTTTCGTGAAGGCTTTTTCCTAGTTCTTCTCTCAACAAAAAAAAGACAACAAAACCTTTTTTCTTTGCTATCGATTCAACCCAAAAAGAAAAGCAAACATGAGAACTGCATGGGTAAAATTCGTGTTCATATGCTGAATAATGGTGGCAATAATGATAATCTCGCTGTAAATTATAGCGTTATCTGTGAACCACCCGCAGGTTATCTAGAGCCTTATTAAGAGAAAGCGATCGATGGAAGCCACGCGAGGTACTGAATGCCCCCACAGCACGGGACTTGTTGAGCGCTGCATTGTTTGAACAGACCTCCTCGCGAATTCTTAATGAGATATGTATTTAAGCGTTTCAAAGAGGACCACGAACCTGCTTAATGACAAAGTGATAGGTCAATGCGAATAACAAGTCAGAAGAGATTGTGTAATCTATATCAGCTCGAAAACTTTTATATGTGAAACCCATTTAAGTTTCCCGGACGTTTTAGAGTATTGTTTCACAACATTAACGGCTCAAATTACACGAAAAATTAAGTGGAAAATCTCTTCTAGAGTAAACGGTTATATAATAAGTCAGGAAGTTTATTTTATAGCGCATTTAAATAATAATAATTATTAACTGGAGATGCGTCTCCAAGCATAGGTAGAGGCATCGGCCATGATAGTCGAGGTTCCTGGTTCGAATCCGGGTCGCAGAATTTTTCCTTCCATTTTTAAAAATTGAAGAATTATTATAGCGCATTATAAAGTATTATCATTTAAACTTCACGACCTTAGTTACTGCATATTAACATTAATTTAGTTCTTTTTTCTTTAAAATGAGAGCCAATCAGGACAATCCTAACAACGGAGATGATGATAATAATAATAATAATAATAATAATAATAATAATAAAGGCTTCCTATTGAAAACGTTTTCCCAATTTATACTAACAAGGGAACCCCACATAGCCTTTTTTTTGCGCGCAAGCACACCGTGGAAACGATAGCGTTGCGCGGCAGTGAAGCGCTCCGGAAGTGCGCAGAGTTCAATAAACATGGCGGAAAGAGGAGAAGCGAACGTGTTGGCGGCGATCACAAAGAATTGCAGTTAGAGCACTGTTATTAAGCATAAAACCTTAATTTTGCTGTACAATTATTCGTCTCGAAATAATTTGTAAGATGAGGTAGGCATCCATGAATACTATTTTTATTTAAAATTATAAAGCATCGCGATACATACCCCCTCACCAACGCAACATATCACTCGACGTTGCACATGAAGCCAGACCCGTGTTTGATTACCGAATTACTTAATAAAATGAAATAATAAATTAAGGAAATGGTTATTAATTACTATAGACGTTTTGTACTGGAAGGCAATTAGATAATTGTAATAATCTATTTTTAAAAAGTAAGTTTGTTTAGAAACTTGAGAAGCCATTCAATTGCCTCTGTTGCTGTCTATTTCATCTGAAGTGGATTCGTGAGTAGTGGAAGAAAGAAGTTCCGTTAAGCGTATTAATACATCGCTTTAACAATCGAGTCCTTGTATGACTGTGTGCGCTCAAATTGTTTCGTTTTCGTGGTTTATTTTGAAAGAAACAAAATTTCGCACTCTCTTATTTTGCAAGCATCTATTGTAGCTTCAATTGAGTAACATATTTCAATTTGGTGGAAATCTGTGACATACATGTTCGAGGGATTCCCTTGTAAGTGTAACCTTTGTTTGCTGACGACGCGTCCATCATGACTTCCGCACACAAGCCCTCCCAAGTCATAAGTGTGAGAAATGGTTTGCTAAATGGAGGTTAAACCTAAACGTCAATAGATGCAAAGCGATGTTTATTACCAAAAAAGCGTAAAAAATCTCCGAAGCCCCGCTTCATCTGCGGTAAAGAGCTCGAATGGGTAAAAAAAATTACAAATGCCTCGGAGTGGTGACTGATGCCAAACTAAACTGGAGCGACCATGTCTCCTACGCAATGTCTCCATGAAGACTGGTTATCCGAGCCATCCTGATTTATGGTATGCCTGCCTGGACTACAAATGTACATTGATAACAAAATTAGCCATACACTATGATATTTTCAAGTAACGTACCGAGTTATCCCTGAAAATGAAACATTCTTGAATAAACATTGACACCAACAGCTTCTCCATTGTATAGTGTACAAACCCATGTATAATTGTTTTTATGTAATGCGTTTTGCGATTTTTACAAAAAACATTCACAAATTATAACCAAATCACACATTTTGAGTTTTATAAGTTCGCAAATTCACACTTTAAGAATTTGGAAACGACCTACCACTTGTCCACAAAGAGGTTTATTCAGCATAGATGTGCTAAGCATCCATCGTTCTGCTTGAGATAAGTGTGCGAGTGGACAAAGCGAGAAATTTTAGAAGCTGGTAATCATGGCAATATGGTTTCTTTAGAGGGAAGGAGCGACTGCTTCTGATATGTACACGAGGTCTGTAACCATTAGTGGGAAAGCAGCAACAAGTCGCAGAATCGTGTTTCTCTGGATGTCAGTCACCACACCATAGCCATTCTAGACGCTCAAGGGCACATCCTGCTGTATCATGCTCCATCACAGGAATCCAAAACAAGTAATAATTTTTCGATTGAAAAATGGAAGGAAAAATTCTGCGACCAGGGGCGAGTTTTTGGACTTGAGATCGCGGTTTAGTAAGCATCGATCATACGTCAAAATTGCGTAATATCAAAGCCTTCCAATGGCAACTGCTCTGATCTTACGCAATTTTGACGTAAGAGCGATGCTTACTAAACCGCAATCTCAAGTCCACAAACACTACCCTGGACTCGAACCAGGAACCATGTCATGGTCGACGCCTCTACCAATTGGGATATCGCAGACACCCGGAGCAGCCAAGTTGTCATGGTTTGAAAGCCCAATTGGAGGCGGGCACCTGGCTCTCAGATCGAGAATTTCTCCTATCCAAACCATCAGAAAGTTTGAGGAACTCACAGAACAGGTTCCTGGTTCGAATCCAGGTCGCAGAATTTTTCCTTCCATTTTTCAATCGAAAAATTATTGCCTGTATTTTGATGATATCTCCAGTTTATAATTATTATTATTATTATTATTATTATTATTATTATTATTATCTGTGAGTTCATCAAACTTTCTGATGGTTTGGATAGGAGAAATTCTCGATCTGAGAGCTAGGTGCCCGCCTCCCATGAGGCTTCCAACCATGACAACTTGGTTGTCTTTAAGACACCTTGTGACAGCTTGACTGTCCGGGTGTCTGCGATAGCCCAATTGGTAGAGGCGTCGACCATGACAGTCGAGGTTCCTGGTTCGAATCCAGGTCGCAGAATTTTTCCTTCCATTTTTCAATCGAAAAATTATTACCTGTGTTTGGAGGATATCTCCAGTTTATAATTATTATTATAATCCAAAACAAATTCAAAACATCGCTGACAAAGACAATGGAAGCGAAGAATTTGCAATACGCAGATATCAACTGGAAAGGTATAAAACGAATGTACGACACAAGCTATACATGAATATTATGGTTTTGACCCTGTCTGAAGATATTTCGTTCGCACATTGTCCCGAAACATTTCGCCAGATGAGATGCTTTCTGAAGTCGAAAGTGCTGTCTAGCAACACAACGCAATCAGATTGTCAACAACGGATTCAATACCACTTCCGATTCACAATGACATCGCAATGATGCCTCCTTGTCAGCTGTCAAGTACGCCTAAGCATCGCACCGTCCTGTCTGCTTTGTCGAGATTGAATACGTTGATTAATAATCTAGTATCACACTTTCATTTACACACCAAATACGACGGCATTCCGCCCCAAAGTTATCTTTGCATACGACACTTTTTTGAAAGTAGGCCTAGTTTAATTCGAATCATATACTCTTTTCAAAGCCGTAAAACTCTTTTTGAAACACCTTGTACGTAAGCTGCTTTAATGAAACACCTTGTACATAACCGCATCTCACTGTGAAATTGTTAAGTGCCTAAACTTTAATATACAGTGTTATCCAAATTAAACTTCCCCAACTCAGGATGGCGTTCTACTGGCGCAAATGGCACGAAAATTGGAAGAGCACACAATGCAGATCATGCACTCGTCATTTATTAAATAAACAAAAATTAGCATACGAAAGGTCAATATCTCCTCGACAAATAATTTTACAAATGTCCAGTACGCCCTTCTATTTCCAAAATGCTTTTCATGCACAAAACCGTGTTTTCCACCGCTTAGCGCAGTAAGTCAGCATTAATCGCTAGAACACGCCGACGAATGCTCTCTTTCAGCTGTGATAGGATTACGGGTTTTTCGCGGCAAACCCGATCCTTAAAGAAGCCCCATAATTAGAAGTCACATGGGGTTAGATCAGGTGAGCGAGGAGTCCAAGCTGTTGAAAATAAAAACGGCTGAGTACTCGTGCGTCGGTGAAGGTTTGCCAAAACACCAGTCGAAAATATGAGCGATATGGGGAAATGCATGAATATCGTGTCCTGAACGAAATGACTTTGTTGACGTTTTGAAATCACATAGCATGTCTCCCTCTTCTTATCAGACTCGTCATTTGCATATGTAGTCGCTAGTCAGTTAATACACATGAGATTACAATCTTGCTACAGCGCCACCTATCAACAATCTGTTGTACCAATTTTGTTTATTTAATATATGCCGAGCGCATAATCTGCATTGTGTGTTCTTCGAGTTTCGTACCATATGAACCAATGAGAACGCCCTCCACACAATGAGTTGGAAAGTTTAATTTCGATAACTCCGTCTTTTAGCTGGTCTATAAATTAAAAGTTACTTTAATCAGTAACGAAAATATTCGCTTCTACTTTCAGGTTTAAAAAATGTATGGAATTATTTCATTTAGAAGAACACTGAGTCTAGCAAAAAATCCAATAATACACGCAGACATATTACAAACGTTATCACATAACACATACCACGAAAAACTAAAATTTGTTAAGGACAGTGGTTAAAAGAACAGTATGTTGAACATTTCACATAGTTAAGATGTTATAATCAATATTTCGGTAAGTTTCAAGGTTAGCTCACTTGCTCTCCCTGTCTGGTGAAGTGAATTACTCTCATGACAAAATCTTAGCAGTTGCTGAAGTATGTGAATCATTCCATTATCGAACAAGTTTCTTATCGGTCATCAGATTGGGGCATTCGCTCTAGATTGAAGATGACTCCCAAGAGTTTAATATGTTCACGGTCAGCCTTATTAAGCTTCTTTCAATCCCTAGGAGGCATTTGCCCATTTATCAGCGAGCAACGTATCAAGGTTCTAATTAAAAAATATATATATAGAAGAAAAAAGTCCCAGTGATGCCTTAACATTCTGGACATGGTTGTTTTTTATTTACATCAATTTGTCTTCGCTTTAGACTCTAATTATATTTTCTTTTTCCCTTAAGAAACCCTACCCCCACATGACATTAATTTTACCATTTAATATTTTAAATGAGTTTTGAAGTCTCTATTTTCATGGTTCGGGGTTTATTTTCATGGTTCGGGGTTTATTTGCATAAAGTTCAAAATGTTGATTTTATGTTATCATTAGATGCAGTAAGTCGTTTCCTTAAAATTTGTTGGGTTTTTTTTTTTTTTCATGACAACTTTCGAAAAAGTTGCCAAACGTAGAAAATAAATGGTGCACGCAAAAGAATATTATTATTATTATTATTATTATTATTATTATTATTATTATTATTATCCCAGGTTAAATTTTTTTTTCTCGAAGAGATGAGTTACGAGGACAAATGTTACACTACATCAAAGAAGAACTGTCCAAGTTTATGCAAGTTACATTATAAATGCTCAATGCGCGATCCCTTGGTAACACGGCAGATCTACTGGATAGTCCGTTTCCTCCACAATCAGCATGTGCACAATCACTGACTAATTGGCTACAACAATCCGGTGTCGTAATTCAAGAAGATCAGTCGGGAGAACATGGCCTTTAAAGAAGAAATCACATGAAGTCGGGAGAACGTGACAGTGAAGGGAGCGTGAACGGTGGGTATGCTTAAAATCTATCACAGTTCTTCTTTCATCCAATGTAAAATCTGTTTCTCATAGCCAATCGCGCCAAGATATAAAACATTGTGTACATCTTTAAACCTACCAAGATGAAAAAGTTGTGTTGAGCCTGAACAAATAAGCACGGACAGTTCAAACTACATCGGTAAAGAAACTACGTGACTAAACAAGTTATAGTTTGCTGAGAGAGTATTACTGTCCATTGACTCTAAGACTGATTCATGAAATAAGTTCGAAATGTAAACATCCCGTCTGGGTGCAGCTTACTTCCGGCTGTAGTTTGTAATGCCATTGGCGAAATATTCGATGCTTTCGCGAATCGACCAATAACATTACAAACAGTAGCCAGAAAAGCGAAAATGGAAGTTAGCAGTACTCTCAATTTCGATTTCACTAATATCATCAATATTACATGTAAAACTTAGCGTAAATAAAAAAACTCTTTAACCACAACAACACTAAAAAATAGGATAAATACAACCTGATTCTGGAAGTACTTTTCGGAAGACCATCATTCAGCAGTCCAGGAACAACTCGAAGACAATGAGACAACTCAAGAACCTCGACGCATGTAAATCGGATCAGTGGTTCTTGAGTTATAAGCACGCTAACTGATCAGGCATTTGCGCTTTATAGACGGGGTGCATGTTTACTTTGTGCCTAGACGTATTTCCGGTTTCGAAATAACTGCACTTTGGCTGTTGGCTAAGACTAAAAGTTGAAATAATTCAGATTGACTGCCGAGCAACGATATGACGCTTATGTGGCCGCCATCTTTGGGGCAATTTGAAGGCGGCGAAAAGTGAAACTAATCTCTATTGTTAGTGTAGGCGTCATTACTGTGGTTGGCAGAACAACATCGCCAGCCAAAGCGCTATTGTTATATATCCGCTTTGTCGCCAGCTGAGAAAGCACCCCCCCCCCCCCACCATCGTGCTTGTAGTCTGAAATTTCCACTGAGCTCCGTGGAAATTTCTTAAGCGACCTCTCCCAAATTTAGATGCTTTTTAATAAATGCGGTATATAATTTCTTAAATACCTCTAAACAATCATTCTGGTATCACTGAAACGCCGGTAACATGGTTTTATGTATCAACAACCACGATATAAAAGATGACCAGGATTTTTACATGAGAAAGATAAAAACACACCTGTGAAATGTCAGTGGTGAACCTTTAATATATCTATTACTACAATTTAAAGCTGGACAGGAAATGGGCATTGAGTTTTACTGTGTTTGTCTACGCAAACTTCAAACGTAAGCATACGATGAAGGCCATTTTTAGCCAACCAAAGCAATGGCCGACAGGCTTTCAAATGGGGACGCGTTGGTGGCGCTGAAAGCAGCTCATGAGCGATCTACTCATTTCATATCGTTGCTGCCGAGTGCCGCGATTTATCATTAATTTTTTATCGATTCGGAGATCATAAAACGGTACACGGAAATCGATGAAACGTTATTTTACTCAATAAATTTGCGTTTTGCGAATTAATTGAACAAGAAGCAACACAATACGGCATTTTTATTGGTTAATTCGTTCGTTGTTTACTCTTTTCTGCCTCTGACAATTCTATGATCGGAAGTAAAGGAAGGCACAGAAAGTGGTGCATGCGCGTTCCTAGTTCCTGCGCACCCCGTCTATAATATAGTGGTCGCCGCTTAATATGGCCACCTCGGGACCATGCTTAAGTGGTCACATTAACCGGTGGCTGTTTTAAGCGAGGTTACCATAAGTATTTATATATTTATCCAACAAGTCGAGCATGTGTTTGTACTTACATATAGACAAGTTTGTTTGCTTAAAAATCATTTAAACACGTACAGTATCTTGCCAAAATAGTTTATTTAAAATATTGTCTAATGTTTGTTTGACAACCTTGCCTTCACGTTGACTGAAACCAGTTCAATAGGTCAACTTTTTCACTTGCAGACTAGTCACATCTTTTTCTGTTTTGAGCTATTTCTCTTCACGTAATCTAACCTAACCAGTATCGCCAACTCAAATTTCAGGAAACAAGTTCGCTTAATAAACGTTCTAAACAATTTCCAAAGATACAATGAATTTAGTCCAAAATGAAAGAAATTATAAAACAATTTATTACACAAATGGTAAGTAAGTAATCCATTTTTCCCTGAATTCCATTCGCACGTACAGAGTTTATATATCATCGATACAATCTGTAATTTTGGGCAGCAGTGTCCATTGGCTTAGAGGGAAATGAAAAGTGGATGTTATAAGCGGAGTGTTCATTTATCTGGAGTAAGATAAGATGAAAAGTAGAATTCGTGAAATACCTCTGAAAAAAGGTGGCCATATTAAGCGGATTGTGGCCACAAAGCGAAAATTTGTTACATTGGAAACAGAAAATTCCGGACTGAGCTGGAGTGGCCATAAAAAGCGGATATCCATATTAAAGGTGGCTACATTAAGCGGCGACCACTGTATTTGTACAAGTAGATAACACTGGTCAACAACATTTTTGCTACTGGGGAAAATATAGGTGTTCTAGACTAATTTGAGTGTGTTGATTCCAAATCTGAACTCCAAATTTCTCTATCACGTCAGGATCTCGAGTTATACTGTAGAAACTACCAATGTTTAAATTTGACATTATGAGACCGTCTGTTTTAACAATTGAAACTTAAGCAATATTATTTTACTTAAACATTTAAAATGGTGTTAAAAATAGCTTAGATTTCATAAAAATATTTCCATACAGTAGATCAAGATGAAGCATTTATTTAAAAGTGTTTCAAAGATTTGTTCTGGCGCTTGTGCGTACCATTAGTTTACCAATTCAGAAACAAACAAGTCGCCCATCGAAACGGCCTTGGTATCTTGTCTCCATTAAATTAATTTCTTGGTAAAATCTTTCACCATTCGTCGCTAACAGCCCTTAAGTCCAGCGGGAAGAAGTCCAGATAACTTTACATCTTGACGTGATAGAGAAATTTGGAGTTCAGATTTGGAATCAACACACTCATTTAGTCTAGAACACCTATATTTGACAAAGTAGCTGACCAGTATAATCTTTATGATGCTCACATCTTCTAAAATTAATGAAAAGCAATGTCATAAAGAAAATTTATAACAAGCTACAGGATATAAGATTTTTCTGAAAACAAGTTTTAGATTAACTATTTTATAGATTTTCGAAAAAAAAAGTTGATGAATTCGTAAGGAAAATATTTTTTAATACTACGAAAAAATGTTAGCCATGTAGGGTTTCGCGTTTTTTCACGTTGTATATCGAAATCTTTAACGGTTAAGACGCTAAGGAATTTCTATTATAAAGCGCAAAAAAAGCTTTCCCCTTGAATTGTTCCATCTCAGAAGGATAAATTTCTCCGCCTAAAGAACATTCCCAGAGGAAAGAGGAAAGTAGAATTAAAACGTACAGGCTGAGAAACTTAGGTAGAAATGGAATCAATGTTCATCAAATATTACCGTATTTTAAAACAATCTTTTCCTAAATTCAAAAGATGTTTCTCGCGTATTCCGCTGAAGGTATTGATGCAAACAAATGAGAGAACGAGAAAGAGAGAATTCTTAGTTATATTGTGTTCGTCCGTTACTTTTTCCACGGTTATATTACAATGTGTGGGCGGGTCCTAATTCCGTGCCACGCTAATTCTACAAAATTCCAGACACTTCCCCCCTTCCTTTCCGTCTTGTAATCAACACCAGCACTTTGTTCTGCGCAAGACGCGACAAGCTCCATCAATTTTAGTTGTAAATCCGAATAAAGTTCCCCCCTGAAAGGAAAAAAAAAATAAATTGAAGAGTAGGACGCATTCTTATCGCAGTGGCGCAAAAGAAAAGAGACCGTTGGGTTTGCATAATGAAGTAAAAGGGGGAT
This sequence comes from Rhysida immarginata, assembly GCA_023313115.1. Classification (NCBI taxonomy): domain Eukaryota; kingdom Metazoa; phylum Arthropoda; class Chilopoda; order Scolopendromorpha; family Scolopendridae; genus Rhysida; species Rhysida immarginata. Next base: position 1,006,333 of record JAHWFO010076721.1, on the reverse strand, counting down.
GTTTGCCGCCTTTTATAAGATATAAATTCCAGGAGAATGTTCGGTTTAGAGGCAGCGACAAAATCCTTGCTTCGTTTTTCAAAAGGCTGGAGCCTAATCTGGTTTACGAGAGAAGAAGAAGATGCAAATTAAATTCTACTCGTCATGAAATTTCAGTTGGGATCCCAGTAAAAATTCACCTACAAGAACATTCTTCAAGTAAGCACGCTGCATTTTATGTTTGTAAGAAGAAAAAAATTTTTTTTTCAAGGATATCATGAAGAGGAATGAATTTTTTTATTAGCGAAATATTTATTTAAAAGAAAATCACCTCTATGTAACCAAGTAACGCTATCTTGGAGATTAGGTAAAAATTATTTATAAAACATTTCGTTTTTCAGAAAGCATAGACACTGAGATAGCACATCTCAGCCACAAATTAAATGGTAAGTATTAAGTTATATTAATATAGAGCGTCAACGACACTATCACCCTGAAATAACGCGATTCTCAGGATCGAATCATTGACCCTAGCTTTTACGACGTCAAGCAAGAACACGGTTAACGATAAAACCCGAGAAAGCATTTTCTCCAAATTCGTCTTATGTTTTCTTACGAGGCGCTCACAATAAACCAATGAAATTTCACCGCCGAATATGAAAAGAAAGCGGAGAGTTGTAAAAAAGGAAATGGAAAGTTAAAAGAAAATGCTTTATTTAATGGTTAAGTGCTTGAAGACAAAGAGGATCTTGTTTTAGAGAATCTATTAAAGTCTTTCCATCCGTTATTACAAAAGAACGGCAAGCAAGATACCATGACATCAAAAAGAATGCCGAATCTGAGAACGAAGAAGAAAAAAAAGGAACTAAAAAGAGAATACATTAAATCATTATGAGGAAAATATTATATGGAAAGTAACTGTATACGGCAATAAATCCAGCAATGTGTGACGATATGCAATAAATAAGCGGTTTTTAATAAAATTTTAATACGCGGAATCTAAACGACGTATAAACATCATTTGAAGCAGAACTTTTGTTCATTTTAATTGTAGTACCTCAAAAAAATTTTTATTATTATTACAACACACAATGTAAAACTAGAGGTTACAAGTTAGCGTACTTTTTTTTTATTAAGCAAGAGATGGTCATACAACTGTTTTTTTATTAGCTCTATGCAGTCAACCTCCTATAACGCGGAAAAATAATTGTGGCACTACTCCTATAACGATGCTCTTGTAATATTCTTGTAATATTGTGTACAGTTTAATTAGATTAATTGTAAGCAGTCTCCTTATAACATGAATTTTTCTAGAATGTGAATAAAGTAAAAGGAAACCACAAATCCACACAGAAATATTTTAATGACTCGAATGCACATTTCGGGGGCTATGCCTCCTTCATCAGTGATCGACATGAGTTGGAAAGTAAATTTACTCCTATTTAGTATAAAAAACTTTATCAAGTTGTTAAATTTGCTCCTACTTTCACGGTATTAAGAACTTTTTTAATTGTATAATTTCGTTCTAGATTTAATATAAATAGAAAATCACAGTTAATACATTGTTATTTACAACAATTATTAAAAGGATGGTAAATAAAAAGTATTTTATAAAAATAACTGAAAATCAAAATATTCCAAAGTTTAGCAATACACAAAATCCGTTGCAAAAGTTTAGCAATTTGACATAATTTGCATGCTAGGATCGATCCATCTTATCAAACAAGGACATAAGGTTTGTAAAATGATAACTTTACTCATTTCTCATAACTTTCAGAAAAAGAAAAAGTTCAGATTTATGAACAAAGAAAGTCCGATAAATCGTTACGAGCAATTGCCCAGTGTCTCAAGATGCTTAACAATGGAAAACTTACTACGGCCCAAAAACGTTCCGGAAGACCCAGAAGTACGTCAAAACGGGTCTATGCAGAACCGTGCATCAATCCAGGTTTTCTTCTGCAAGCATTATCGTAAAGAAATGGTCAGAAGAAATAGGAAAAAAACGTGTCAAAAGCAACAACATTAAGAAGATTACAGGAATTGGGCTATGCAGCAAGGGTCCAAAAAGTGAAACCACATTTAACAAAGGAACAACGCAAGGTACCTGTAGACTGGGCTAAGAAGCATCTAGACTGGACACCACAAGACTAGGAAAAAATAATATGGAGTGATGAATCTTCTTTTTTCCCTAACCTTTGGAGATGGAGGAGTGCGAGTTTACAGAAAAACAGCTGAAGCATTCAAACCGGAAAGTACAAAACATTCAGTTAAATTCCCTACAAAAGTGATGATATCGGGATGCATGTCTTCAAAACCTATTGGGCAACCTATGCATTTTGAAATCTTATGTTAATGCTGATATCTACGCTGTATGATGGAAACCTCTTTAGTGCCAAGCATAGGCAATTTATTTGGCGATCGTAACGACTTTATTTTTCAGCAAGATAACGCTTCATCACACAAGAAAAAGCAATCAAAGATGTAGTTTGCAGAGAAATCCATCCAACTTCTTCATTGACCACCCAATTCCCCAGATCTTAACCAATTGAGAACATTTGGTATAAGATGAAATCGGTATGCAAAAAGAAAAGCCTAACAGAATAAAGTATGTTGACATTATTCATGCCTGGTTTTTTTTTTTTGTTTTTTTTTTTTGCATTTTCATGCACATATATCGCAAATTTTCGGTTTCAGTTATCAAGATTTGTTCTGTAAATTCATAAACCATGCAATATTACAATAGATGGCACAAGCAGATCTACGATATTATGAGCGATTGCGGGTTCGCATGATTTTTGGTTTATCCAAATGCGTCGCAAAATTGCCTATATAAGACGGTTTCTTATAATACGGTTTCCATATAACGCGCGGTCCGAATTAATTTGAATTTTCTTTACTAATGCTGAGATTCTTATTAGACAGTACGAATTAACCTGAGTTTCTTATAATGCGGTTTCGATATAACGCGGTACGAGTGAGTCGTATTATAGGAGGATTGATTGTAATAAGGTTTTTAGAACCTTAAATGAAAATTTTTTTTCTTCATAACTTAAACAAATTTTAATATTAAACTTCGGATATGTACCAGATAAACAGAAGTAAATTTAATTACCAAGCAAGGCTAAAATATTTACTTTACGCATTTTTATGTTCAACAAATTTAAAAAGTTCGTTATTGAAATCTATGAGTGTGCGTGTGTCCTTTTTTTATGTTCTGCAAACCATTCGGAGTTTTGAAATTCTGACTTCGGATTCTTAAAGATCATCAAAAAGTAGAGTAGAAATGTCTGAAAGACTGACCTTCTATCTCTTTGTCTTCAAGGAAAAAATTGCCTTCAAGCTCGCTTCATAGTTGCACATGAGACTCTGATGATCTCCGTATCAAATGGAGCCCTCCAATTATCTTTGCACCTCCAACTGGTTCTTGCTCCCAAATCTCACCCCAGTAGATCCAGAGAATGCATCTAAGGTGTACGGATGCCTATTACGAGTGTGGTTCGACGAAATACAAATACGCATAAAAGATGTTTAAAGCAAAAACAACACAATTTAATAACAATACAATATAACGAATGTAAATAATAATCAAACAATCTTGGTAAACAAGTAAACATCAAAACAAGGGTCTCAAAACTCCACGTACAGAATTTGAGGGGATGTACAGAACGTCGTGTACGCGTTAGTTGACGGTAATGGAATAGCCGCTGTACGAATGTATCGGAAAAGAAATCCAACCAGACGTGTACCGCATCACCAAATGTTTCCGCATTTGCATCGGAATCTGCGTGACCATGGAAACTTGAGGAGTAGCATATACAATACTGAGCGGTCATGATCGACCCAAACTCCTGTCATGGAAGAGGATGTGTTGCATGTTGGGGATAGTAATCTTTATATTGCTTCCTGTATTAAGTTCTTGTTGTGTCTTTGCGTCTCGTCTATCTTCTGCGGGTGGAGTTTCCGATGATGGTTCCTATGTGTGAATATGGTTCAGCGCAATATTCTCTATCTCCCGTCAAAGTTTGTACGTGGAGTTTTGAGACAGCCGGTATAACCAATGGCTTCAACCCACAAAGTAAACAAACAAACTAAAAATACAACTTATCAGGGGCAACAATCATTTTGACAATCTTCTGGCTCGACGTACTCGAGAGTGAAAAGTAACAAAAGACACTTGGCCGTGGATAACACCCTTATACACTCAGATCAAAAATTGAACGCTACTGCAACTTACAGTCACTAGAAACAGGTTGTGTGGCCCGACGAATCACTGTTCCAGCTATACCGGGCTGATGGAAGGGTCCTAGTGTGGCGCAGATCCCAATGAAGCCATGGATCCAAGTTGTCAACAAGGCACCAAGCAGGCTGATAGTGGTTCCCAACTGGTGTGGGTTGCTTTTGTGTGTCATGTTTTTGGTCCGATGGTCCTCCTAGATACATCACTCTATGCTACCCGCTATGTTGACCATTTAACCCCTTGATGGACTTTGTGTACCCCTAAAATGATGGATTCTTTCAGCAGGATAATGCTCTACGTCAATGAGTTGTGCAGAATTGGTTTGAGAAGCGAGGAGCATTCAGAAGAGCTCGGTCCCCAGACATGAATCCCATTGAACATTTATGAGACCTGTTGGAGCGTTCCCTGCGCACCCAAGATCCGTCACTTACTAATACTAGTGATTTGTGGGTGACACTTCATACGGAATAGCTCATCATCTCGCCAGAAGTCTCCCAGCCTCTTATGGAGTCCATGCCATTTCGAGTGATTGCTCTTTGTCAGGCCAGAGGGAGTCCCATGACTTTTGACCTTTGAGTGTATAAACAGAGTGAAAGATGGAATGGGCAACAGGGATTTAAAAGGAAGAAAGTAGAAGACGAATGAGCGAGTAAAAACAGGCTAAGCACGTACGTTTCATCCTAGAAGAATCTCAATTGAACCGAATGCATGAGAAAGAAAAGGCGGCGGGATAAATGGTGTCAAGGGGATCTCTTATCCCTGTACTCGAGGCCATACGACGGCCAACAGCAGCACATTTCCAACATCGGTCCTTGCTTCAACTCTGCTTCTCGACATTTCCTCGCGCCGGGAGCATACCAGCTTCACTGTAGGCAGAGGGAGGCCAAAGCAGGTTCGGTTCGACCCCCACAGTGGCGCTGCTCCAGCACTCTAAGCTATACGAACGTTCAACGGACAACTACCAAATCTGATGTTCGTTCTCGCTCCAAGCCTGCTAGTTTGGCGACGATCTGCTCCTCATGCAACCGCCTGACGTTCTCTCACTTTGACGATTCGACGATTTCTAGCTTCGCTCCTCAGAATTGATAAATGAACCATGACATACCAATCAGCAATTGACAACCAAGCCTTCGATGAGGTCACCCAATCCAAAAAGGTCACTCTTTGTTTTACATAAAGTCGAGAAGCCCCAATAGGCCAATTAAGCACGACTCCTTTGTCCGAGTAACGGTCGCCAACATGGGGACGAAGGGGCCATAAAACACACATGGTTGATGGGGTCTTATCTCAATGAGGGATCAATTGCCTCTTGAGTTTCCTGCCAAAACCTATAATAGCCAAACTCTAAACAAAGAAGACAGGCTTAATTAAAATATTCAGAGAGAAATTCATGAATATTACCAAAAAAAAACAAAAAAAAAAAAAATAAGAAATTCGTGGTTTTGGTAATGCAAGCTCGCGAATTCTCGACTGGTTTTAATTTTATGTTAATAAATATTAATTCAAAGTTATAACTCGTCAAGCTGATTTTGCATTATTCGTCGTTAAACAACAGTTTTAAACATGTATAACTCATCTGTATCAGGTTTTGTAACAAATCGGAGCGAACGTAGCATCCGTCGCATCGGCTCGGTATGGCCGTAGTTTTAGCTGCAGGCGATGAACACATCACCATTGCTGGTCTACTGCGCATGCCCGTCCACGACGGAGGTTTTTGGACGTCCAGAAAATATTTGCACAAATAAAACGTCCAGAACGTCGCGTCCGTAGCGTCCGCAGTTCTGTGTGGCCACTTACATAAAGAATAAGGGCGCATATTTTTTGGACGCGCTCCCAATAAGTTTAAACTCAAATGTAAATTAATTATAATCAACTGTCATTTTTTTGTGAATTGTGTCTTTGTTATGTGATATGTGTCTGAAGGTGTGTGATGCTATTTAAATAGTTTACATGTCATTGTCATGCAGCATTCGGCATATTCAATAATTTCTGAGAGGTGTCCCTAAACTTTTGATCTTAAAAATTAGTGCATAGTATATTAAAAATTAAAAATGCTGTTCTTAAACGCTGACATTCTTTTTAATATTACGCAAATCCTAAATTATAATCAAAGTACAATGCTATGCAATTTTTAAAATGAAAAGAAATCATCCGAAAAAAAAAACCTTGCAAAATATAACTTCCCCCGCAGAGATAAATTCCAAAATAAAATGTATAATTAATTATTTTTAAAGTATTTAACATTTTTTTTTAAAAATAAAAAACATCTTACAGTTCTTGAATACTTCCTTCGCTGAAAACCATACTTCTTGTTGAAATTCTTGGTTGGAAAAATAATTTTTATAAACATCTTTAATCCTTCAATATTTACAGTGTTCCGCCATTCCATAAAAGCACGAAGGGAGAGGTTACAGTCAACCGTTGACAACGAGACTCCTGAAGAGGCAGTCTACTGTTGAAAATGGGTGAGCAGAATGAGGAGGGACTATGTGATTCGAGTCACGAAGTAACAATTCCTCCCCCCCCCCTCCCACCTATTTTCATCAATGGACTGTCCGCTCCAGGGATCTCGTTGTCAGCGGTTGACTGTACATATAACACTAATAGAAAAGTCGTGTTCAAATTTTTAACTTTGCCAGAGAATATTATAAATGGATGGCTTCACTTTTGTTTCTCCTCTTCGTAAAATTGAAGGTTAGAGTTTTGAGTTTGAGTTTAGCCTATTCTCTGTTTGTTATACGTAAAATGCAGGGCAAGTCAAAACGATGGACCCTATTTCAGAAATTTGTTCTGTGAAATCTAATGAGCATTTGTGAGACATGTGCTACGAAAGGTAAACGTTCAAAGTGCCTCAAAAAGTGAATATTGTGGATTTCGGGTTTCTCCTCGTTAGTTCAATCACACAGTTGTCTACATGATAGTCAAGCACACAGAACGATCTCTGTTCTCCAGTCAACACCATTTTCCTTAATCGCTCGCTGCTAGAAAGTGAAAACAATGCGTGGAAACTAAACTGTGAAAGTTAACCTTTCGAAGCACATGTTTTCACTATCTAGCAGCAAGAATTAAAGAAAATGGTGTTGACTGGAAAACAGAGATCGTTCTGTATGCTTGGGGATATCATGTAAACTATCAGGTAAAGTACTCTGTGATTAAACTAACGACCAGAAACCACAAATCCACAATAATTATTTTTTGAGGTACTTTGAACGTTTAGTTTTCGTAGCACATGTCTGGCAATACCATATTTCATTAGATTTCACAGAATACATAGAGTAAATAGGAGGGGCCGCGACAAAACACCCCCCGACAAAACACTTCCCACACAAAACACCCCCCGACAAAACCCCTCCCGGAGATTGAGACAAATTCTGATAATTAAAAGTTATATATAGGAAATAATGTATTGATGTTTATTTTTAAATCAGATAACACACAATAAGGTCCTGGAACAAGGTAGAGTGTTTATTAGTCCAATAAATGCTCTATCCAGGACTTCGTTGTGTCTATTTGATGTTTATAGCAATATTGGATAGCATGGATATTATGAATAAATAAATACCGTATTTTGGGCAAAAAATTATTATTATTATTATTATTATTATTATTATTATTATTATTATTATATTGAATGCAAGGAAATCAAGCCGACCTCGAGGGGTTTAGAAATTATTATTATATTTCTCTGATGCACGATAATAATGAACATAAGTAGCAAATAATAATAGGATCGGTTAATAATGTTTTAGATTGTTTTTATATCCCATTATAAATTATAACATCAAAAATTTTATTTTATAATATGCAATTTGCTATCAATAAATTTTAATTATCCGAGTTTGTCCAAATCAATTTCTGTGGGAGGGGATTTGTCGGGGGGTGTTTTGTCATGGGGGTGTTTTCGTAAATAGGAATAGAGGGTCGACTCTGCCTGAAAAAGTATCATGTACAGCACTGCTGCCATCTAACAGTCAAAGTTGGAAATAAACTAGTTATGTTTCACTAACAAGGGAACCCCACATAACCTAACCGCTTTAACAATGGAGTCCATGTATGGATATGTATGCTGAAATTTTTTCGTTTTCGCGGTTTATTTTGAAAGAAACACAATTTCGCACTCTCTTATTTTGCAAGCATCTATAGTAGCTTCAGATGAGTAACATATTTCAATTTGGTGGAAATCTGTGACATACATGTTTGAGGGATTCCCTTGTAAGTATACGTGCTGCGCATCATAGAGAAAGTAAATTCTTATTTATCTATGTTCTATGGCTACGCATCAGCTACCATTCAAATAGTCGTCGTTTCGCTTAAGGCTTATAATGTTTATCCTTGTCGAAGTATATCTGAAGAATTATTGAAAACGTACGGAATTGAAAAGCCCGTTTATGATTCTGCATGTCTTGTGCAACATACTGTAGAAACAACCGGAAAAGAAATCGACTGGATTTTGTTTTTAATTTTTTACTGGATTAAAGCGATTGTCAACTGGAGTGACGATCAATGTAAATTATTTGATGTCGATAGTTTTTCATTTAATTATAAAAAATTTTCTACAGTTTATTAAGATAAAATGATCTTTCATTTCGTTTTTTTCAATTATTATAAACTATTTTGACCATATTTTACAATTCAGTTATTAGTTAGTTTCAACTCTGATAACCAGATGACGTCACCAAAGTGCATTGCGCGGTTTTAACATTAAGTCGACCCGCTATTCTTTCTTACTCTATGCACAGTATAAACTTCTGAAATCGGGTCCATCATTTTGACTTACCCTACACTACTACGGTCAAGAAGTTCGGAGAGTATGCTGATATCTTCAATCAGGCTTGGAAGAGGGGGGAGCTATTTGACCATGGCGTAGAGGTGCATATGATGCAAGACGTGGTAAGATGGAAGCAGCTCCGCAATGCAGGGTTTTTCCAAACAATGCGGCGTAGTGCATTACGAGTTCGTACCAGAGGAGACCACAGTGAAGAAGGAGAGATAAATACAGATGCTGTCCGTCGGAAAAGCAAGGATTGGGTACTGCAACATGACAATCCCCCCACACAATGACGTAGCTAGCTTTTTAGCGCCCATGTTCAATTTTTCATTTTTAGCTTTTTAGCGCCCCTAATTCGTTGCGCCCGTGTGCTTTGTACACCTTGGCCGCCTTTAGCTACGCCCGTGCCCCCACACATAGATCTTTCACTGGCGAAGATGGGAACGCCAACCCTTCCACGCCCTCCCTACTCACCCGATCTCGCCCCCTGCGACTTTTACCTATTCTCCCGTCTGAAAAACGAACTCAAAGGATGCCGTTTCAAGGTTCAGGAAGCATCTCCTCCAAAGGTTCCAGGAATGTTTTCAGCAACTGTACTCGCGTTGGCAGCACAGTTGCAGAAGGTGAGTACTTTGAAGGTGGTTGTGTTTAACACGTAATAACAATACATCATATCCATCAGGAAGGCCAGTCTCCGAACATATTGATCATAGTAAAGTAAATTTAACAGGTGACACACAAAGAGAGATTATGTGTAGGTTATTTTTGAAGAACTTCATAATTTTTTTTTTAATGAAATCAGTCTTGTGTAGTATTTGAAGTATTTTAAAGAAAATATTATCTGATATCATTTTACAATGTTTAAAATTAAGAGATAAATAATTAACAGAATATACGTGTTAAATCAAATCGTACAACAAATGAACACCAGATATGACGTCGATGTATTTAGTGTATGAACTGATTCTGACCGACGATACCAAATTCGTGCTCATTTATCTTATCTCATCAGTTTTTATCAAAGACAACCAAATTAATTTTGAAAATTAATACAGATGTTGAGAGTTTCATCCAGTAAATTTCTCTTCATCAGCAACAGACGATCAATCAAGTGAATGAAGACAGTGCAGCTGCTAGCTCAGACAATTTTTTTTTTCTCGTCTTCCTTTTTATTAATAATCTTTATTCTTCGAGCATTTATGGGCTTTCTTCCAAGATGGGGCTGTCATTTGGTCCCCCGTCTAAAACTGCTCACTCGCCATTTTGAAGCGTAAAACTCAAGAAGTTCTCCAATCTAAGATCATTCTTGTAATAAAACCGTAAAAAAGCTATTCCAAGAGCAGGTGCACCTGAGCTTTATAGGTTTCCCGTTAGGAGCAAATATAAAATAAAAATGCCGCCGTGTTCGTTCAAACATGAATGATTGTACTTTAAATGAAACCGTTAAACTTTGCACGAAGCAATGGTTGTTTTAATTACTCTCACGTACCGAAGAATATTTAATTCACGAGGGCTTCCTCTCTTTAGGAATCGAAATCCAGAATCCCAAAGGATGTTTCCTCCTCTCTTAAATATTTATTTTCCCTTACAATATATCGATACTGACGCTGATTTACGTAGTGGCGAGAAGAACACGGATACGTTTTCAATTCAATTCTAGCTCTAGACGAAATAATTATTTAGTACAGCAAATTGATGTAACATTAAGACTAAGCAAAGGTATATTCATGCGTCTTTCACTCCATCGACATTTATATAATAAATAATTTATTAAACTAGGCTTTCCGGTCACGCAACCGCATAGTCGCTGGTTCGAATTCCGGATGTTTGTCTCATTCTGGGAAAAAGGAGATCTCCTTCGACAGGTGAGAAACACCTTGGCTGGAATATTTTTCTCTCGCATTGATCGTGTTATGCTTATCTTCTTTTTAAGGCGTTCAAACAAAAAAGACCTTACATTACGGGAGAAATGGTAAGAAGTACAACTCGTTTATTTATGTAAATGAGTACTTACGTATACTTAAAGGGGAGGGTACACTATCTAAACAAGCACACCTTATTTTCTCAACATATATTCATAATTATACAAAGTGTTGGAATTAAATACCCTGACTAATACAAATACTCACAAAAGGGAAGTCCAAATGATAATTCTCTTTAATATGAGTCAACGTAATATCATCGGAAGTACACCTTTGAGCGCGTTTGTACAAGTTTGTAAAACAGCTTTTAAAGTCCTCGGACGGAATCCTCTCGATTTCCGACGTGACGGTTTTCTCAATGCCGGAAACTTCTTGAAATCGGGTACTTTTCATAGCGTTTTTCATCTGTGGGGAATGAAAAAAATCTAGAGGGACCAAATCCGGAGAATTGGGCGGCTGGTTGAGCTCTGTGATGCTGTGTTTGGCCTAAAATCATTTCACTGTTACGGCGGTATGCGGCCGGGTATTATCATGAAACTCTGGCCTCACTCTGCGAACTCTTTGCACAAAGTTCCCTGACTTTCTCGGTGGTTTCTGGCATTCGGAGAGAAACTGGTCTTCCAGGCGCGGGTCATCTGAAAGGTCTTCACGGCCATCACGAAAGCGACCAAACCCCTCGAATGTACTCGTTCGGGATAGGGCATCGTTCTCGTAGCCGATTTACACAATTTTAGGCAGAATTTAATGCAAGCCCGCTGTTCCATATTTTTTTTCCTTGACGATACTTGTTCACATGCGTCGCTATAATGCTTTGTACTAACAATAATCCTTTACGCTACTAAAAAAAAAATCTATGCAGATGCAGTGCGATACAAACCGTGTCTTGACATGTTGAATTTCTGGCCGGGTATTTAATTGCTACACCTTGTATATAATTAGAAATAGCACCTCTAGTTCAAAAACATTTACTTTTGGGACCTGGATGTATAGTAAAATCCTAAGATCTAGAGCCCTGAGTGAAATGGCCGATTAACAACAAAAAAAAAAGAGTGCCGGTGAACCGTACTGATCTGCACTCGTGCGAACCCTGAAGCTTATAGGATGTGAAGATTATCATTGGTGATAATCCCTTGACGGGGGAAATAAGAAATTACGTCATTTCTGGGAATTTTAGCTGGAGAATTAGGTTTCTGAGAACGTTAAAAGGAAATATTCAGCTAAAATTATTCAGTTAAAAGATAACAAAAAAAAAAAAAGCAAAACTTAAAGGTAAACTCCAAACTCAAAACAACTTTGCTTAAAATGAAAGATGAAGGTCTCAATAACAACGTAGCATGTATAAAAATTTACAATTCGAATTTAAAATTAACAAAAATATAGGGAAAACTTTCATATTTTCCATCCCCCTTCGATCGACACTGACGCCATGGTTCGGCAACTGTTACGTCACAGATTCCAGAGAAGTGCGAAGGAGTTTCGAATTCGTGACGTCAACGCACATTGTACGCTATCCGCAGGGGCTATCGCAGTTAGTTGTCAAGGCATCACTATGAATATGAAAACAAGACAACGATTTTGATAACAGTGACAGCGATATACAAGGGCCGTTAGCAGAATTAAATGATACTGCAACTCCTGAGATATACACCTCTATCAAGAACAGATGGAGGGGACTCATCTGTTCTTGGCTCTATGCATTAAAACGTTGAAACGGGATCTTCTGCTTGCCGCGTCGGCGTGTGCATATCCCTACTCAGCAGATAGGCCTACCTCATTCCTTCGGCAATTAACGCATGCCTGTTGCGATCGTTGTTCTTGAAGAACGCCAGGCACGTTTAGAGTTGGAAGACCATCTAGACCTTATCCGTGATATAATTTCAGTTAATTTCTTGTTTGAAATGATATTGAATTTGAATCGGCGGGTGCGTAGACAAAGCATTGCGCTTTAAAATGAGCTGAGCACACGATGCTGTTTGGAGTTGATACCAGTTCTCGCTGTCAAAAACTAATACACTGTTTTTTTTATTGTAGGAATCTATGAAACGTGAAATTTCTATCCAACAGTCTATTACACACCCAAACAGAGAAATTGAAGTCATTCTGACATAAAACAGATTAGCAAAATCTTATATGTAGAATCGTTCGAAGCGAAACTAGAATCTCGGCGACGAAATTCCCCGAGGTTCTCGCGGCAGGTTCTCGCGTCATGTCTCGCCGTGTTCTCGGAAGAAGGAATGGAAGATCCCACGCCAATTTTCAATTTTGCGAGGCATTTTTCTTAATAAAATATTAGGATAAATCGAAAAATTTTGAATGATATATACTTTATTAACCTGGATTAATGTTATGATACAAAAAAAAATAAAGTCGAATTTTTTCGTGGAGTTTACCTTTAACCGTCCAACTAAAAATTCTCAAAAATGACTTAATTTCCTATTTCCCCCGTCTAGGGATTATCACCCATACCCGCCTTTTGTTTTGTTTTTTTTTCTTGTTTTTTTTTTTTTGTTAATCGATCATTCCGCACAGAGCTCTCGATCTTGCGGTTGGACATTTCGATCACTAATTGGTTGTCGTTCAGCAGAATTACAAAGAATGAAAATCGACAATTCCCATTTCGTATTAATTTGAAGTCTTCTTCGCATACTTGATGTCCTGTTTCCAACACATATTCAGCTATGGCGGACTTCTCTGGCCTTCCGAATTTTAAATGCGCCAAATGTTCCTTAAGTGGCATTTCAACTGGGCGTTAATCGAAATTTACATCCATATCCAGAAAATAAATGTATGTAGACAAAAGCTGTCATTCTTCCTTATTTTCAAGTTTATCACAGCGTCTTTGTCGTAAATAATCATAAAGCAGTTTTACATTTCATAAATCTTTTTTACATTTCATAATAATATCGATTTCTGTTGAATGTTTTCACATTTACTACTTCTTAATTATTTATTACATAGACATGTATTTATTAGTGTAAATTTTCTGAACTCGTCAAGTCCTTTAGGTTTGATTTCCATTCTTTTCAGAGAGAGTGCTCTGGGGCCTAATTTTTCCAGTTCTCGTATCTGTTTACTCCAAACTTTACTCTTGCAATTTCGTTCTTTTCAGCTTTTACTGAGAGCTTAGCAATCAGTATTCTCTCTTCTCTTTTGCATGTTTTATCACCGCTTCATTATACGCTTTTCTCTTGACTGTCTGTTCAAATTCCTTTTCTTTTCCTTTGATGTTTTGTCTTTAGTTTTTCTTCATCCCAAGTACTTTCCCCACTCTCTTTTCTCCTTCATCTTTAATTTCGTATACCTTACTCTCTACTCTTCCGACTTTAATTATTCCACTTCTGCTTTCTCTTTTAAAACGGTTTGCTCTCATTTTGTGTTTTCAGCTTAATTACACTTCATACAGAATTTTCAAATTAACTCACTAACGTTGAAAAATAGTTACTTCAAACAAATTTCTTTCTTTCCAATTCTATATTTAGTTTAGAAAGCTTTCATGTTCATCCATATTGTATCATCACTGGTGTCATAAACACCAGTCTGGTCTTTATCGGCTTTATAGGTATTACGAGACCAAAATTTCACTTCTGCGTTTCAAAACATTGGGAGGGGGCTTCTTATAGGCTCTGTCGCACGCTACCGGTGTCTGTTTTTCATAAAACAGGAGGCCACTCATGTTTCAGGTGTTTTTATTAACTGCCTTTTTCATTTCGGTCTTGCTTCCTGCGGATCACAAAGAGATAATTGATTTCAGATACTTGATACCACGTAATGAGGTTTGATGTTCAGAACTTGATGACGGGATTTGAAGTTTATGATAATTGGAGAAGGATCTAACCCAAGAGCGTTGTCTTCGCGACTCACTGACAATAAGGTATGAGAAATAAGTAAACAATACCTTATCTTTAAGGCCGAAATATAACACTGTTAAAATTTTGCTCTGAAGGTCCGTTTTTTGTTTTTTGTTTTTTGTTTTTTAATCAATTTCCAGCTCATTTTTCTATCCGAATTTCGACTTCATGGAAGCCTTGTAAAAGGATCCAGAAGAAAATGGCCCAAGCAAACGTTACAGAAAAAACTAAGGAAATTATAGTCATATCACACTAATTTGAATAATTCTATTTTCAAAGTAATGGCAAATTGCTTTGTACTTTCCGTTCTCAAAATCACCAAATGCTGGAGGCATTTTGAAATTTCCGTGGCACATTCTTAAATTTTATACAAATGTTTGCACATTTGAACTTTTGGCATGGAAGATTATGCAATCCCTTTGATTAGCCGTGAGCTAAGATGCCTAGAACGTTGTGAATACGTTTGCTGGCTGGCTTGTCCCTGTTCCGGAAAACTCTGCTTGAAATGAATGAAGAAAGTAAGATCGGGTCAAATGTGGCATCTGAATAATATGCGTGGGAAATGATTCCTCATTCCTCACCTGTCATAAAGTCCTTATTTAAGGTTACCGGACTTTGACTCGTTCTTAAAGAGAAAGCGTTCCCTTGGACACGATTCAGGGTGCTTCTGATGAGGGGACATGAATAATCAGAGTCGTCAACAATGAAAAATGCCCTGAAGAATATACAAGACATTCTGCAAATGTTGGGTTGCAGTGAAGATTACTTTGAAAGCCTGTAAATGCAACTTGAAAAACCTACAGTGTGCAAAACTTTTGAAAAGACCCTCGTATATCAGTACCGATTTGTCATTTGTAGTATTGGAGCGTCAGATAAATCTGTTCTTTTTAGTTTTTCAATAGTTATTTGAATTACTCAGTACGATAAAAGCATTTTTTAAACATTTATTGTTGCCTTGCCGTACATTATTTCGGAACACACAATTCCCGGCCGGTTTTGCCTTTTTTTCCCGGCTTTCTCAGTGATACATGAGAAAGTATTTTTATTGAACTATACTATATAGTTCTTAAGTAGCTTTGTTTTCCTCTACAACTTTTGTTCATTTTTTTTAAAATTTGATTCAAGATCTTTTTACCATATGTCAATGGACAGGAAAGTAGACAAATGTCAGCATTTTTTACACCACAATCTCTTCGCTTTCAATCAAGCTGCTCAAGATATTTGTGCTGTTAATGAAAAAAATTACACAAGCAAGCAACACCTTGAGACAAGCCAGAGTTGCATCCAAGCAAGACAGTGATCGTTTGATGGTACTAGAAAATGTTTGAAAGCAACAACACGGTCAATGTACAGCTTTATATTCAGAAAATGCGCCGGTCAATGAGATAATCCAGCTGAAGCAACACGACATGCTACTTGAATACGACAAGGCTCGCCCCCACGTTAAATTCAGGATTTCGGTTAGATAGTTCTACAGCTCCCACCGTATTCCCCTGATCTAGAGCTTACAAATTATCACCGTTTTTCTGGCACTCTTCAACAATCTGGACGAGTGTCCTTTAACAATGACGTGGAGCTGAAAAGATGGTAACAATCTATGGTAACAAGTTATAGAGGGCCAGTAAAGGTGAAAAACCCCTTTTGCCACCATCGTGTGTATTCAATTTGGTAACCATGCATCACTGCTATTGCCCTGTATCGCAGTTTCCACTGCAGGAGGCTGGAATGCAGAACACCAAAATCAATTCCTAACCACTCTTGTTGACACACTTTCAGAAGACCCTCTACTGTTTGCGGCCCGTTTAAGTAGGCCAAAAGCCACAACAATCCATAGACGATGCGTCCGGCGGGTATGTCGCTGAATGGAATGGAGCGGAATCTTCTTACATGCGTTCTAGGAACAGGTGAGTTGAGGCCTTGTCTTGGTGTAGCCATACCTCGTTTACCTCTGTACCGTATAAACCGGGGATGTCACGGGTAAATATGGGAGTTAGAACGTTAGTCTGATAGTATATGGCGTTGACTTTGGCTTTTGACTCAACTCTGTGTAAAGTTAACTTGCCGTTGTAGCTGTATCCCGCCACGATATGAAACCTTTTGAAAATGTTTCCTTTCACTCACGGTACCATTTTCTGAAGTCTTTATAATCCCTTGGGATCTTGTTGCAGTCGCTTAAATAAACATACGCCTCATCTAGTGTGACCACTTATTTCCACTTTTCATCCGCCAGGTATCGTTCATACAATTTACAGCAGTTGGTCCATCGCTCTTGAATATGGCGCGGCAACAACTTATGAACGTGGCTCTTGATAATTGTGCTTACCGTATATACAGATGTCCCTTCCCTATCTTCTGCCCGTTGTGTTGATGGGTTACATCCGGTTACGAGAGCCCGAACTTTCCGGACGATGTTCGCGGATTGTCCTGCTTTTTATCCTGAGGATAGGCGCCACTTCTGGTTTTACCAATGTTATTTAGTACACTTGATATCCCTGTCTTGGAAACTACGAAACCTCGCTTCTTGCATGCTTTCATAATTTCGGAATTTGAATTTGACGTCGAAAAGGGCTGTTGTTATATAGCCCTCCAGTATCTGTCAATTTTCGCTGGCATAACTCAATACGTTTTAGCTCGCTGTTCGAATATTAACCTAACAATTAACCGTGCGTGACACAATTGTTATCGCAGATCCCTAACAACCCTTTGTATTCATCAATTCAAGACCCGTTCAAACTAACCCGTTGATTTCTATCGTCAAGGTAGTGGAAAAGTTGGCAATAATTCATTTTGTTTAGGTATAGCTCCGCTTTTTGAAGGAGAACACATTAATGACTGGTTTATTAAACTTTTTAATGAAAATAAGTGGGAAAAAACGAACGAACTTATCTGACAACCCAATATAAATAAACTGGTTATATTAGCGTATTTCATCGCGTATTCGCATATTTAAATAGCTTTCAGATAGCATCATTAATTAGATGACATCTTTTTATGTCAACAAGTATAAAATATACTTGTAATTGTATAATTATCTAAGAATTTACGATGTCCACTACGCCGTATAAATCACAAATAATTGGTCAATTTGGCTCCCCACGAATCAGCAAGAAAATTCACAACGGATGTGATGCAGTCAAAAGGAAATGAAACATCGAAGAAGAAAATGATGACCAATAATCTTTCTGATTAGATTATAACAAGGAAAAGAAGCGAGCCTCCTGCGAATCGATGAAGTAAAAGTAAAAAAGGGGAAAAAATTAAGTTAAAAAAAATCGCTTCTATTTACAAAGATGAATTATGTCACACAATCGCTTTTTGCCATATGATGGCATGTAGGGAGAGAACAAAAAAATGGTGTCAGCAGAATTCCCGGCAGCTGCACGCCATCGCAGTAAAATTCCTTTTACTGAAAGGTATCATCACTATAATTCATCCTTCTTCCAGTTCTCGAAGTTCTCGGAGGACATTAAAAGAAGAGAATAAAAAAAGTAAAACTTGTAATAAAATCCCGTCACAAGGCGTTCAGTGGATAATTTCATCGGTATTTCATAGCTTGAAACTACTTTATATGTGTATAATATAGAAAGGGATCTTCTTTATATGTGTGGCAACAATATTTCGTGGAAAGAAAAGAAATGGGCATATTCCTTCCAAAAACAGTCCTAATATGTATACTACAGCTAATCTTCAAATACAATACTAAAATGATTTAGTAATCCTTTTATATCTTCTTTGAGGCTGTTACATATTTTTGAAAAATATTTATCTTTACTATTAATGAGGTGGCTGTTTTTTCGCTAGTTGCCATGCACCACAAAATTCTTATTTTTCCCAAAGGACGGATGTTCTTAATTTGAAATTTTAATTAATTTTCCTTTTAAACGTTCATTTAATTTGAAATCCTGTTTTTTTGCAATACACACACGATGAAGAGGCAATTATTTATCGTCTTTTTTTAAAGAGATGATTAAGATAGGCTTGTAAATGCTTTGCACGAAAAATTTCCCTCCGCCCTCCCTATTCGTAATTCCCAAACAAGACGAACACGTCAAAATCTTGTTCAAACTTTACCATCAGCGATTCAAGGAAGGAATTTTTGTCTTCTTCTCTCGTCCATAATGAAGTCGAGCTTTTCACTGGAATGTCTCTATCGCTAATGCTATTAGGCAAACCAACAAAATCACATTTCACTTTCGGAATCCAAAGCGAATTCGTACATTCAGCTTCTATGGAACATGTCAAAGTTAATTAAGGAAGATGCTTCTCTTAAGCGTTAACAAAAGATGATTGTCAAGCTTCTCTCCGTTCGGGGCCTCGAAAGCCTTTTGGAAATATGCAAATGAACAGCGAACGAACCCGTTCTTAAACAACAAGACAAGCCAGAAAAGGAAGGCTTCGGTGCAAGATAAAAAAAAATGGCAGGCTCTATTGACAGAAATACGAAGCAATGGTTTAGCAACTCGAACCACTTAAAGTTGAATGTGATGATTTAAACCGACGTCTTAAACTCAATTAATTAAATTGGTAATTCTATAATTATTGTTAACCTCGCAAGCTCTACAAAAAGAGCGATAAATAAATATGACATTAAATATCATTTTGATTAACAATCAAAATGAATTATCTAAACAAATTTCTATTCCAACTGATATACTCATAAAGACTGACAAGGAGACTCCACGTACTCGGACTCACCGATTTAGATAAAAAAAAAAAAAATTCTACGAGTAGCTACCACCAAATTAAAGACCCATGCAAAACCATTTGACGCACTTCTCAAAATTTTCCGAGAAAAAAATTCATAAAGTTTGTTATAATTGCCTACACTTTATAAATGCCCGAATTGTAGCATAGCTCTTTATCGCAGGTGGTCTAGTGGTAAAACTATTTTGCAGGTACGGGTTCAATTCCCGTCTTCGAATATTTTTTTTCTCTTCGTAAAATTTTTTTACGTGTATGGGAATGTGTAATTCATTTACTAAATATATTTCCGATTTTCCCATTCGATAACCATTTCCCAACCATTTCGGATGCCCTTCCTGACGCCAACCCCTAGCGTAAGAGGGTATGATAATGCTTTTAACGACTGCTGTAAGATGGTAGCGGCAGCCGGACCGACGGCTTTTCGTGGCCTCTGAAGCACGGGGGGGGGGGGGGGGGTAGGATTGTATGTCACCGATGGTCACCCATCCAGTGACTAGCCGTGCCCGGTGTTGCTTAACTTCACAGAGCTGACTTGCTCTGCTAAAGTTCACTAGGCCACGGCCTTCATTTAGAAGAGCATGAATATCTTTAAATAATATTAGCTTGGTGTGTGCGCAGCCACTCGTGCACCGTCTGCCTTGCCTCCCATCTGAGCCTTGCCTCCCATCGCCTTTTTGAGTGTTACAATAGAGTTCTGGCAACTAAACCTCTTACTTCAAAGCTGCAAAAGCCTCTTGGCAGGTGTCAACACGTCGTCCTTTCAATTCTGTGTGGCACCATCTTGCAGACATTTTGTGGAACATGGAGAACATCATGGAGGATATGGGGTGCTGATCCATGATTCATACCCAGAGTGTGGTTCCACCCATTTTTAGGTGATTTTCCTTCACAGTGGCTTCACAATGGCAATGTGCTCTGGTTTCACTACTTGATGTAGCACATTGCCCGTTACTGAACTCAGCAATGTAGCAGTGTAGCACATAACTGAACTCGCCCGTTCGAAACTAGTCCACTCGTACGCTAGTTGTATGGAGTGACATGCATCGCTATACTTAGCTTTCATTCATCCCTTCACGGTTCAAAAAATGAAGTTGCAAGAATAAGTGTGGTATGATGTTTCTACACCTATCGGTCGAGCTTCAAAGTAAAGATCTTCGATCTTGTCAATTTCCAGGCCAATCGAGCGATATTACTAATTTTTTTAATCGCAGTTTTAAGATTTTTATTTGAATCCCCATGTCTATTGAAAATGGAGGTAACACCGTAACATTTCGTAAACTTCTGAAGAGGTTAAGATGAAAACAGCATTCAATGATGCATTACGCACCACTTTTATCTTGTCACGTAGGCGGAAAGCGCCTCATTATTTTATTACACTTTATGAACCCTGTAGCCGGATGGAAATTTTTCTAATGTCGTTTGTATCTTCGAAGCTGAAAAAATTCAATCCCAGTGTCAATTGAACTTCATATGCAAACAGGAAGTTCCGTTAGAAAATGACCAAGAAACCATAACTTTCGATCTATTCACCTGATTGTATTGGCAAAAAATGAAAAACATTGAGTTTTAATTTCATAATTCGTTAAATCTCTACATAAATCTACAGATTCTTGCCAAATTTCCATAGAATAATAAAATACGTTTCTTCCTATGGTAATGATTGTCTGCCACGTTTTTAATAGAGATAAACTCAATGGATAATCTATCTAGACTTTTCAAAATTTTATTTTTTTTGAGTTATTCGGGTACCATTACTTCCAATTTGATCGTTCATAAATATGAGCGTTATCGAATTTCAATGGGGAATTGTTCAATGCTAGTTATTAATGCAGTTAAACGATTCTACGAAAGACTTGAAATGGTTATGCGCTTTCATAAAGAGTGCTTATATATTTATAACTTCATTATATAGTTAATCTCTCTCTCTCTCTCTCTCTCTAGATAATATACCTGCAAGCATTCTTCAACCGTGATTCCCTTTTACGGTCCTTTAATGATTAATGGAGCAGTTATAATTGAATATCAACCTTAAGGGAAAATTGAAAGCGTTACATTTCCTCTCGGGGATTGATCTTAACATTCAATCTGAAAAGTTAAAAAATTATGATGTGAGCGAGAAAATTATGAATGAGTCAGAAAAATCCTTCATTTAGGAATATCATTTCAAAATAATTTAGATGGCACATTACAGTTCTACGTGATAATTGATGTCATTAACTTTAATTTTTATAATGAGTTTTCAATAATGAGTTTTTTTTAAATTGACATACGCCACAAATACTTATTTTCTCACAGAGTCATTTCTTAAAATATGAAATTAAAAGATAATTTTTATATATGCTTCAAAACTTAAGAAACGTGGTGTGACATTATTCTCGATTATGCAGCGTGTTTACGAACTGTGTGTGCGAACTTTTAGGGTGATAGTAGATCTTATTTCGAATATATTTTGGCAATAAACTAGGGGTCGCAAATGAATCATTTTGAAAACTTTCCGGAACCATTATTATAAACGCTTAATTTTTTGCTGAATATTATTTTAAAACTAAATGCATTCTGCAGTCTAAGACGTGAATTCAATACTTGGGGTTTCATCGTCAATTTGATACGATAAATTTCAAACAAACTTCAATGCATTCAGGAAATCAATTTTATCATAGATCATAGACGAAATTTATTCCATCTTTAAGTCATTTCTTTTTAATTGCTTAAATTAACGAAGGATTTTTAAACAAAATCTTGAAGTATACTCCTCTTCCAAAACATGCAAAAAAATTATTGATACACTGCTGGTTGCAATGACAAGTAAACAAATTTCATTTTCCTAGATCAATAATGTTTTTGTTCCCCATTTAATTTCCGGGTTCTTTTAGGGCTGCTTGAGATCTTCTAGGCATTGAATTAATCAGTTTTCCCAGAGCTTTTGATCCCTGTCGGCTAACAGAGTTTTACGGACTTCTTTCAGTTCATTTTTGTTCGTTTTAAGGTTAAAGCAAAGACGATAAGAAAGGAAGACCGGAGTGGGTAGTGGAATGTACTCCACGACAACGCCCGTCCGCACTTCCTCCACGTGAGGCACTTCCTCGCTACATGCCAGGTGACAGTTCTTGAACATCCTCCATATTCTTCAGATCTGGTATCTTCAGACTTCTTGTTTTCCCGCCTCAAAGGAGTCCTGCTTCGCCGACATTGCAGAGATCCAACAATGTGTGACAACGGTGCTTCGAGCAGCTATACAACCGATTTCAAGAGTGTGTTCTAGCTTATAGGGATTACTTTGAATACCAGTAAAGGTATTTTGTTTGTATCTCTTGTTTCCTTTATTTTATGAGACCATTCATCGAATTTTTTGACGCATCTTGTATTCCAAAATGACATCGGCATATCGCAGTGCTTTTTGCCATAGTTTTCGCTTTTTCTGGTTGACATTGCTGATCCATGGTTTCTTCCTTGGCCGTTGTCCATACAGAAAACAATTTGGAACGGTCTGTGACAAATTCTTCACATTATCTTCTGAAACGGTCATGCTTAATTTTTCGTATCATAGGTTGACCGTTTTCTACCTCGACCTTTCACGTTTTCTACATTTAAACTTCTGAATTATCTTTTGAATAGTACAACTAGGCATCATGTTATGTTCCCAATATTAGATTCACTGCATCTGTCATTAAACTTCCTTGTCTCCAAAAACCATTCTTCTGCTTTGCCCATTGTGTCTCAAGCAGGCGGTTCTTTGAAAATTTTTAAATAATATTTGTACATTCTTTAACTGTTCGGCCATTCTTAATAAAGAGGGTGACATTTATTAAGTTTGTTTGAGAAATTAATTTATCCTCTCACAACCAGCAGTGTATCAATACGTACTTTTTACGTGTTTAATGGAGGGGTACCCTTCGATATTTTGTTTAAAAATCTTGTGTTAATATAAACGGTTCAGTTTTCACAGAATGATTTGTGAGTGCCTGTTCTATTGCAGTCCACACGTTTTTGAGAAACAGTCCAATTTATCGCTTACTTAGGTGTATCAGTAATGGTTTGGCTAACTGTATGCAGGTTACTCTATTGAGTTAGATTCGTAGATACTAAGTAGCAAAGCGTTAAACAGCTGAAATTGTAACTACATGAATTGTCACTGAAATGTTGAACAGCTTAAATTGCTTGACTCTAAAGTGGACAATATTAATTAAGCGTTTTTAATTGATAATTGGCTCTCCTGTGTTCTAAACATCTTTAACACATGTAAAATTTTATTAACAATTTTTAAATAACTTAAAAGCCGGCTTTTCCAATTGATAAGGTTGAAAGCGTTTTAAGATAATAAAGAGTCTTCCGCCATGAGCAAAGCATACAGAACAAATTTTGCACTTTAATTAAATTAATTAACTGCTTTAGTTTCAGTGGCTTTTCCCCGGCGGTGTGGGCCAAGTCATGTTCTAATTAAAAGGTTTTAATGTTAATTCAATTTTTAAGATCACTCAGTAGAGCATTTTATGCGTGCGGCCTTTGTTGGAAGCATTACCTGTGGAATGTTGCGCTTTACGCTATGAAAGAATTTATTTCTTCATTTTAATAGAAAAAGTACAAACAGCGGGGTATTTTTATAATTATTTTGCATTTATATGCCTAAAAGGCACATTCACACATTCACGTATAAATTTTGCAAGAAAATTCCACGATGCGAAAAAAAAATTTCATTAAGCAACGAAACAAAATAAAAAGTAGTCCACTCTTCATTTGGTGAAAAAAAGTAATAAAACGAGGATCATTTTTGTAATTGATAAACGAGGATCATTTTTGTTTTTTGCAGAATCTTCAAGGCCCTGAAAAATTCTTTCTCTTCGCTATTATCAAAAATGGAGGAGGAAGAGGAAGCTTGGCAATTTTCTTGATGCAAAAAGAAAGTTACATATTAAAAAATATCTTGCTCGATAAAAAGAAAACATGCCCACAAGTTAATATTAGTTGCTAGTGGTCTCCAGCGAACCATTAGGAAGTCGTTGCCAAAAAAAATATTCTTGGAGGGATGTTTTTTTCTTGAATATGAAAAAAAAAAACCTTCAAAAAAAACAGGAGAAGCAAAACAACAGGCAGGTTTAGCTTGAAGCAGGTGTTTTGGAAAACCACTCGTGTAATATTTAATAGCTATGTTCTTTTGTGGATGAATACTCCTTTTCCCCCCTCTCTTGATGCGGTTTAACCTCAAAATGGAAATTACTCTGGGGAACAGTTCTATTAAAAGTAGACAAGAAAGACGAAAACAAACGGCTCCCGTTGCAAACAGTTTTGCGTGTCATATTAAAATGAGTTTTCATAAATGAGAACAATTTCACTCCGCCTTAGATAATTAGAGAACAAGCCAAATTCAAGTTCGGCTTTTATCGTAATTAGGGCAAAAACTAGGCTGCATTTCTTTTTTTAGTTGCATTTCAGTTATATTTAGGCTGCACTTGTATCATTAATGACATAACTCAAAGCATATCTTATTACTATGAAGACAAATCATATAAAATGTGTTCGAATGCATAACATGTGAATGAAGGATGAGAAAATACATGGCAATAAATACATCATTATTATTATTAGATAAAAGTGATCAAAAGCGGGCCCCCACTTTGTTTTGACATGCAATACTACGAAGTAAAAAACATTAAAATAAATGTGGAACACAAACCTACATCGTTTGTGTAAAATAAATCATTCTTTTTAATTTATTGCAAAACATTACTCTTTTACCATTTCAAAAAAGTGCTCCAAAACCGGGCCTCCTAATTTCATGAAATGAAATGGATATTAAAAAGAGAAAATAAATATTGAATGAAAGAGAAGCATTTATTTCTTATAAAAACAATCATAAATAGCAAATTCAAAATTTCTTAATGATTACTTCAAAGCCATCTTAGATTTTAAAAAATAAAGGACTATTTTTCCTTTGATCATACAAATCTTTGTTGTGTAAAACTTGGATCATGCAACAGAATAAGTAATCGTAAAAATATGGGGAACAGCAAGGGGGCGTGGGTTAGGACCACCTCATGTATTTTTGAATAAATATTTTCGATAACTGTATATGTTAACTACTCCAAACTTACAATAATACGTAGCTATTATTGAATAAATAAGTAGAACAATTAAATCACGTACTTTCAAAATCCTGGCACAAATCACTGAAACTGAGTAGCATAAAAAGTTCTGACATTCACAAAAAACAATGTCACAATCGAAAAAACAGCTTAGGTGCTGGTCCTCCAGTAGGCAGTTGCATAATCTACTACTACCTCAACCTTTCACTGCTATGCTGCAGCATCTACAGAGCAGAAATTGAGGGGACCGCCTTTGGTCACTTTGCTCTATTATTTATGTTCACTTTACCTCTGTAGCTGTTTTGTCTCAGATGCTTAATAAGCAGTTCACTCTATCGGATCACTGGCTTTAATATTTAGTTATTACGAGTTGCAGTTATAATGGAAACACATGTATATCTAGCTGGCACAATAAGTTACTCCCCGCTCAAGGGACTTGAGAAAGGAAATAGCTGAAATTCTGAGATGCAAGTTAGGTTTGACACAAATTTGGGATGGAATCGGTTGGTTAAGCAATCTGAAACTAGTTACTCCTGGAGGCATACTCAAGATGAATCTTGTGTACATCGCCGCCTGCATTTGACTGTTCGAATAACTTCTCTGTTTATTACTTGATGGATTTTGCCACCCCATGGCAATGGGGTTACTTCGGCATCCGTTTTTTTATAATTTTTTTCCAAAGATGGTGATAACGATTGAGCTATTATCATTATT